>BPLR01014755.1:0-110265 GCA_021605095.1 Caerostris extrusa | reverse complement strand
GAGCAAATATTGATGGTACAAATTTGAAAGGCCGTACCCCTTTACATATGGCTGTTTATCACTGTGATCTTAGGATGACTGTGATATTAATGCAAAATGGAGCGAACATGCATTGTATTGATATGCATAGATGCTCACCTCTAGATGTGATGATGTTTCTCTGTACAGCACATGATGTGAAAACTCTTAGTCTAAGGCAAGAAGATTGCTGCAGGGAGTTCCGAAAACTAATCGCAAAAGGAGAAACTGTAAAGGTAGAGGATCTTCTTCCAACAGCAAAGGCACTTTTTAAATTTGATATATTAAAAAATGTAAAGAGTAGTGCATTATTCCAAAAGTGGTTTACAAAGGCTATTCCACGTGACTTGCATCAATATTTAAACGATTGTGTGAGCGAAATTAAATCTATGAAATCGGCAACTATTGATGAAAATTTTTCTATGTATAACTTTATTATGGAGGATAAAAATTCAGATTTATCTGGAAGTGATTGTTCTGAAAAAGTGCTCGAATGCATATTCCGTCATCCAACAACAATAAGATTTCCTATTTATTGTGATGCCATCATTCCAAAACTTGAAAAAGATTCATTGCAGCAAAAGTTGTGCGAGTACAAAATTTATACTACAAATCAAATCGAAGAAATTGACCTGGTTAATGACGTTGTTGCTCATCTCGTACAGTACCTGCCAAAATTTGATATTTTCAATCTTATATCAGCATACTCAGATGGAGAAAGAACTTGCCAAAAAAAAAGAAAGCATAGTGCTTCAATTTTAGTCAAAGGTGATGCCTTACCTAAGAATGTTAAAAGAAAACGTCATTAAGTCATAGAAAAAAATGCAGATATGAAAAAACTTGGATAAGGTGGAAAGAAACTCCCTTTTTTATGTTGAGTTGCATTTTTTCACTTTGTTTTAAAACTAGTGTAACTTTCACATTTACTCTGAAACAAAATGGAATTATTCTGTATAAAAGATGTTCAGCAACTTTTAGATACTAGAAAAATAGTATCTCAAAGTAACATATCATCCAAAAGTATTGCTGTGTTAAGTGCTGGAAAATAAGAACTGAATTTTTCTTCTAAATTGTTAAATGCTCAACTATTATTGGATTTCATTTGTGAAAGTGTTATTTACTAGTGGAAACATTTCCAAATTACTGTCAACAGCTTTTCTTTTTGAAATCTGTAGTGTTTTCTGAAACATTATCATCTTGCCAGTGAATGTTAGAAAATTTCTTTCCTTTGCAATCTAATATTCATAATATTGAGCTGCTAAATTATGTTGGTTGAATACTATAACCTAGCAATCCAGAATTCACACTGAAGAAGGTTACAATAATGTAAATGTTTGATCTCTGTAAAATTGCAAGAAGTTCTTGTTTGAGTTTGTATATATGGATATGTTTTTTACCCTTTAATAGTCAATTCACCAGGGGCCAAAGAGATTCTTCAGTCATAGCAATTCAGTCCGATATATCTTGCTTGCCCCACTTCATCTCTGTGTGTAAAACCAGCTTTGTGTTGTGAATCTCTATCGATACAAAACTTTTTGAATAAACTCGATTTGATATGTCCTGTTTTAATAAAGGTTACTATCTGAACTACATGATCTAAAACTTTAAGATTTTCTACTGTCAAGGCCAATCTGAAGAAAGTAATGCATTATGATAACATTTTCATTTTGTTTTTCTTCAAAAGATGCAAGGCCTTCACACAGCCTACCATGGAAGAGTCTTCATTTATACAATTCCCTACACAGGGTTTTCATGTTAATTGCTATTTATCAGAATAGTTATTAAAAATGTTAAAAACGTCCTTGCATCTTGTAGGCTTTAATTCTTTGCAAAAATTAAACAGACTTACTATTGGATTTTCATTAATAAAATGGACGAATGTAAAGAATGTACTTTTACTCTGAAACAAAATAGAATTATTCTGTATAAAAGATGTTCAGCAACTTTTAACACTTTTAGATACTGTTAAAAATAGTATCTCAAAGTAAGATATCATTCCTGTATGTTATATATATATATGATATGTTATTATAACATATATATATTATATGTTATCTAGAAATACTTTAATGTTTTAATTTATAATATTAAAGTTTGATCTATAGTTTATGGATCAAGTCTTACTTTAAGATTTATGCTTGTAAGATTTTTAGTCTTTGCTTGTGATGTTTTTAGTCTACCTGTCTGATTTTGTAAGTAAAATCATTAAACTAAAGTTTTCATCGATCTCTATTGTTAGCATGTATTTCAGTGCTTGAAATTAAATAAATGTTTTGTCATAAATGAAAAATTTGAACTTTATCATTGTTTGCTAAATAGATTAAAAAAAAAAAAAAATTTCCTTCTATACTTAATTTATATATTTCCTATTTATAAAAAAATGTGTTTTAGATTTTGTCATTCATATCTGTAAAGAAAAACAGTTTTCAACTTAAACAAAAGAATGGATTATGAATCTAGTTTTCCAAAATAAGAAATAAATTAAAAATATTAAATTAATTTATTTATTATATATCAATAAGTAGAACTTAAACATGTATTTAAAGTTTAAAGCTTCATAAAGTTTATTTTAAATAGGTTATTTATATTTAGTTTACATTGTTAATAATCTTGAAAGGATGATTTTTAAATTTGAATAATTTTCTAAAAAATAATTCATTAAATTTCTCATTAACTTTATATATATACTGTAACAAATAATTAATCAAAAATTAAAGAAAAAAAGTTTGCTAAAATCAAATATATTCTGAAAATGGGTAGTCTTTAAAAAAAAAAAAAGTTTTTTTTTTTTTTTAAGTACAAAATATGTTTTATGTTTAGAGGTAACGTATTAATCCAAAAGTATTGCTGTGTTAAGTGCTGGAAAATAAGAACTGAATTTTTCTTCTAAATTGTTAAATGCTCAACTATTATTGGATTTCATTTGTGAAAGTGTTATTTACTAGTGGAAACATTTCCAAATTACTGTCAACAGCTTTTCTTTTTGAAATCTGTAGTGTTTTCTGAAACATTATCATCTTGCCAGTGAATGTTAGAAAATTTCTTTCCTTTGCAATCTAATATTCATAATATTGAGCTGCTAAATTATGTTGGTTGAATACTATAACCTAGCAATCCAGAATTCACACTGAAGAAGGTTACAATAATGTAAATGTTTGATCTCTGTAAAATTGCAAGAAGTTCTTGTTTGAGTTTGTATATATGGATATGTTTTTTACCCTTTAATAGTCAATTCACCAGGGGCCAAAGAGATTCTTCAGTCATAGCAATTCAGTCCGATATATCTTGCTTGCCCCACTTCATCTCTGTGTGTAAAACCAGCTTTGTGTTGTGAATCTCTATCGATACAAAACTTTTTGAATAAACTCGATTTGATATGTCCTGTTTTAATAAAGGTTACTATCTGAACTACATGATCTAAAACTTTAAGATTTTCTACTGTCAAGGCCAATCTGAAGAAAGTAATGCATTATGATAACATTTTCATTTTGTTTTTCTTCAAAAGATGCAAGGCCTTCACACAGCCTACCATGGAAGAGTCTTCATTTATACAATTACCTACACAGGGTTTTCATGTTAATTGCTATTTATCAGAATAGTTATTAAAAATGTTAAAAACGTCCTTGCATCTTGTAGGCTTTAATTCTTTGCAAAAATTAAACAGACTTACTATTGGATTTTCATTAATAAAATGGACGAATGTAAAGAATGTACTTTTACTCTGAAACAAAATAGAATTATTCTGTATAAAAGATGTTCAGCAACTTTTAACACTTTTAGATACTGTTAAAAATAGTATCTCAAAGTAAGATATCATTCCTGTATGTTATATATATATATATGATATGTTATTATAACATATATATATTATATGTTATCTAGAAATACTTTAATGTTTTAATTTATAATATTAAAGTTTGATCTATAGTTTATGGATCAAGTCTTACTTTAAGATTTATGCTTGTAAGTTTTTAGTCTTTGCTTGTGATGTTTTTAGTCTACCTGTCTGATTTTGTAAGTAAAATCATTAAACTAAAGTTTTCATCGATCTCTATTGTTAGCATGTATTTCAGTGCTTGAAATTAAATAAATGTTTTGTCATAAATGAAAAATTTGAACTTTATCATTGTTTGCTAAATAGATTAAAAAAAAAAAAAAAAAAAATTCCTTCTATACTTAATTTATATATTTCCTATTTATAAAAAATGTGTTTTAGATTTTGTCATTCATATCTGTAAAGAAAAACAGTTTTCAACTTAAACAAAAGAATGGATTATGAATCTAGTTTTCCAAAATAAGAAATAAATTAAAAATATTAAATTAATTTATTTATTATATATCAATAAGTAGAACTTAAACGTGTATTTCTTCATAAAGTTTATTTTAAATAGGTTATTTATATTTAGTTTACATTGTTAATAATCTTGAAAGGATGATTTTAAATTTGAATAATTTTCTAAAAATAATTCATTAAATTTCTCATTAACTTTATATATATACTGTAACAAATAATTAATCAAAAATTAAAGAAAAAAGTTTGCTAAAATCAAATATATTCTGAAAATGGGTAGTCTTTAAAAAAAAGTTTTTTTTCCTTTAAGTACAAAATATGTTTTATGTTTAGAGGTAACGTATTAATCCAAAAGTATTGCTGTGTTAAGTGCTGGAAAATAAGAACTGAATTTTTCTTCTAAATTGTTAAATGCTCAACTATTATTGGATTTCATTTGTGAAAGTGTTATTTACTAGTGGAAACATTTCCAAATTACTGTCAACAGCTTTTCTTTTTGAAATCTGTAGTGTTTTCTGAAACATTATCATCTTGCCAGTGAATGTTAGAAAATTTCTTTCCTTTGCAATCTAATATTCATAATATTGAGCTGCTAAATTATGTTGGTTGAATACTATAACCTAGCAATCCAGAATTCACACTGAAGAAGGTTACAATAATGTAAATGTTTGATCTCTGTAAAATTGCAAGAAGTTCTTGTCTGAGCTTGTATATATGGATATGTTTTTTACCCTTTAATAGTCATCTCACCAGGGGCCAAAGAGATTCTTCAGTCATAGCAATTCAGTCCGATATATCTTGCTTGCCCCACTTCATCTCTGTGTGTAAAACCAGCTTTGTGTTGTGAATCCTATCGATACAAAACTTTTTGAATAAACTCGATTTGATATGTCCTGTTTTAATAAAGGTTACTATCTGAACTACATGATCTAAAACTTTAAGATTTTCTACTGTCAAGGCCAATCTGAAGAAAGTAATGCATTATGATAACATTTTCATTTTGTTTTTCTTCAAAAGATGCAAGGCCTTCACACAGCCGACCATGGAAGAGTCTACTTTTATACAATATCCTACACAGGGTTTTCATTTTAATTGCTATTTATCAGAATAGTTATTAAAAATGTTAAAAACGTCCTTGCATCTTGTAGGCTTTAATTCTTTGCAAAAATTAAACAGACTTACTATTGATTTTCATTAATAAAATGGACGAATGTAAAGAATGTACTTTTACTCTGAAACAAAATAGAATTATTCTGTATAAAAGATGTTCAGCAACTTTTAACACTTTTAGATACTGTTAAAAATAGTATCTCAAAGTAAGATATCATTCCTGTATGTTATATATATATATATGATATGTTATTATAACATATATATATTATATGTTATCTAGAAATACTTTAATGTTTTAATTTATAATATTAAAGTTTGATCTATAGTTTATGGATCAAGTCTTACTTTAAGATTTATGCTTGTAAGTTTTTTAGTCTTTGCTTGTGATGTTTTTAGTCTCCTTGTGATTTGTAAATAAAATCATTAAACTAAAGTTTTCATCATCTCTATTGTTAGCATGTATTTCAGTGCTTGAAATTAAATAAATGTTTGATCAAAATGAAAATTTGAACTTTATCATTGTTTGCTAAATAGATTAAAAAAAAAAAATTTCCTTCTATACTTAATTTCTATATTTCCTATTTATAAAAAAAAATGTGTTTTAGATTTTGTCATTCATCTGTAAAGAAAAACAGTTTTCCAAAATAAGAAAGAAATTAAAAATATTAAATTAATTTATTTACTTGTTTTAAAAACTAGTGTAACTTTTATTTTTACTCTGAAACAAAATGGAATTATTCTGTATAAAAGATGTTCTGCAACTTTTAGATACTGGAAAAATAGTATCTCAAAGTAAGATATCATTCCTGTATGTTATATATATATATGTATGTTATGTATATTATATATGATATGTTATTATAACATATATATATTATATGTTATGTAGAAATACTTTAATTTAATGTTTTAATTTATAATATTATTAAAGTTTGATCTATAGTTTATGGATCAAGTCTTACTTTAAGATTTATGCTTGTAGTTTCTTTCTTTGCTTGTCATGTTTTAGTCTACCTGTCTGATTTTGTAAGTAAAATCATTAAACTAAAGTTTTCATCGATCTCTATTGTTAGCTTGTATTTCAGTGCTTGAAATTAAATAAATGTTTTGATTAAAAATGAAAATTTTGAACATTATCATTGTTTGCTAAATAGATTTAAAAAAGAAAATTTCTTTCTATACTTAATTTCTATATTTCCTATTTATAAAAAAATGTGTTTTAGTTTTTGTCATGTCTATAAAGAAAAACAGTTTTCCAAAATAAGAAAGAAATTAAAAATATTAAATTAATTTATTTACTTGTTTTAAAACTAGTGTAACTTTTACTTTTACTCTGAAACAAAATGGAATTATTCTGTATAAAAGATGTTCTGCAACTTTTAGATACTGGAAAAAATAGTATCTTAAAGTAAGATATCATTCCTGTATGTTATATATATATATGTTATGTATATTATATATGATATGTTATTATAACATGTATATATTATATGTTATGTAGAAATACTTTAATGTTTTAATTTATAATATTATTAAAGTTTGATTTATAGTTTATGGATCAAGTCTTACTTTAAGATTTATGCTTGTAAGTTTCTTAGTCTTTGCTTGTCATGTTTTAGTCTACCTGTCTGATTTTGTAAAGTAAAATCATTAAACTAAAGTTTTCATCGATCTCTATTGTTAGCTTGTATTTCAGTGCTTGAAATTAAATAAATGTTTTGTCATCAATGAAAAATTTGAACTTTATCATTGTTTGCTAAATAGATTTAAAAAAAAAAAAAAATTTCCTTCTATACTTAATTTCTATATTTCCTATTTATAAAAAATGTGTTTTAGATTTTGTCATTCATATCTGTAAAGAAAAACAGTTTTCAACTTAAGCAAGAGAATGGATTATGAATCTAGTTTTCCAAAATAAGAAATAAATTAAAAATATTAAATTAATTTATTTATTATATATCAATAAGTAGAAATTAAACGTGTATTTCTTCATAAAGTTTATTTTAAATAGGTTATTTATATTTAGTTTACATTGTTAATAATCTTGAAAGGATGATTTTAAATTTGAATAATTTTCTAAAAATTAATTCATTAAATTTCTCATTAACTTTATATATATACTGTTACAAATAATTAATCAAAAATTAAAGAAAAATGTTTGCTAAAATCAAATATATTCTGAAAATGGGTAGTCTTTAAAAAAGTTTTTTTTTCCTTTAAGTACAAAATATGTTTTATGTTTAGAGGTAATGTATTAATCCAAAAGTATTGCTGTGTTAAGTGCTGGAAAATTAGAACTGAATTTTCTTCTAAATTGTTAAATGCTCAACTATTATTGATTTCATTTGTGAAAGTGTTATTTACTAGTGGAAACATTTCCAAATTACTGTCAACAACTTTTCTTGTAATATGTCAGGCACATGCTTCCAGTTTCCAGGAATCACTTAAAATACTCACAGAAAATATAACAACAAGTCTTAATACTTTAAATCAAACGATAAAGAAACTCTCTTTTCCTCCAGTTACAAATTCACTTCCTTTGGGTAAAGATAAAAAAAAAATTAAAATCAAAGTTTTGAAACCTTGCAAGACTTCGATTATACGGGGAAAAAAGTCGACAGACCAGGTTAATCCTTCTTCAAATTTCTTTTTACTTCTCGTTTGAAGTAATTACTAATATTGAAAATTAAATTTACTTCTTAAGCTCATTTTTTTGTTTCATTGTTATTGATCAATCTTTTAAACTTTTCTAGTCAAAACTAATACAATGTTTAAAATGATATAATGGAATGCTCGTAGCATTCGAGCCAAACGTTCCTTTCTGAACCAATTTGTTTCTTCTATGTCCGTATTAGCAATACAGGAAACATTTCTTAATTCCGAAGATCATTTTCACCCGCCTGGTAAATTAATTTATAGAAGTTATTAATTTATCGTTCAGATAATACACACAGAGGAAAACTTTTTAATTGCTGTCGATTCTAGTATTCCTAGCAGAGTCTTTAATTTTTTTGTCAATGTTCCTTTTTCTGATTATGAAAATTCAAGCAGTTACAATTCATATTTCACATAAAATTTTTACTATTGTTAATATTTATTCTCCCAGGGGGTATTTACATTATTGAATGGCTAGATGCAACAACAACTTCCTTCAAACTGTTTTATTCTCGGAGATTTCAATTCTCATCATTCCATTCTCGGATCCATTTCTTCAAAAGCTAGTTCCGAAATCCTGATCAACTGGATTCTCCAGAATAATTTAAATATTATTAATACCACCACTCCCACTCATATTACTCCAGCTTATGCATTGCTTATTGATCTGTCCAACGGCAGTGCAGACATTTACTCTAATATATCTTACGTTATTCACTCCGATCCTTTTGAGAGTGGTCATCTTCCGATACAGTTATCGCTTCAACTTTCCACATCACCAAAAATTTGCAGATCGATCATATTATAGTCTAAAATTCATTGTTTTTCTTCATGATCATCAAAATCTCGATCGCACTTTTCATCATATTCGGATTTACATTCTTTCTTATCACATGCTCTCCTTAATAATAGGAAGCGTCATGAAACCTCTGACGCTTCTCTCATAATCTCTTTTTCAAACAACATTTCCTGTATCTTAAAAGGAAAGTTTTTAAAAAATTGAATGCTCTTAAAGCAATTGCTGCTAATTCCTGGGGTTGTCGATCCTATCACTTAATTCAAATAACAAATACCACAATTCGTAGTTTACTGGAATATGGAGCTCCTATTTTCATCTCATCCAGCCATAGGGATTTCCAAATACTTAACCCTTTACATCATCTGGCTTTGCGTTTTGCAACAGGTCTTCCAAGGTGGTCATCGATTCCAGTTTTACTTAAAGAAACTGGTCAACTTTCTTTGTTTCAGAGGTTGTATATGCTAGAAAAGCGCTTTTTATCAAACATATTTCTTTTGATTTCTGTTTCCACTCACCATTTATCTTCGCTCGGGAAATAAAACCCCAAGGTTGAAATATCCCATTTCACTTAAATGTTTTTTTTTTTTTTTTTTTGCTGATCTTTTAGACAATTTACCCATTTAGCCTTCTAATTTAATCCCTAATTTTCCTCCAGTTAGTGTGAATTCTAAAGTCACATTTCATCTCAAAGATTAACTTTATAAAAAAAAAACCAGTTACCTCATCATATCATAAAACATCTTTTTGAACAATAAAAAAAAATGAATATTGGAAAGATTAATTTTAGCCTCTAACGCATCTAAGACAGAACTTAGGCATTGAATAGCAGTCATCAATTCTTTTTCACAAGAGTCTTTATCAGGACAGATTTCAAATTACAATAGTATTTTCACAGGAGGAGCCCTTGCACTTCTTTTAACCCTTTCAACTTATGTTCTTCATCTCATAAATATATAATCCTTACAGACAGTCTATCTGTTCTTCTGGCGTTATAGAATTATAATATTCATTCCAATCGTATCATCCAGTTTCTTGGCAATAAACTGCAAGATCTTTGCAATAGCATTACATCCATTGAATTCATCTGGTCCCCAGGACATGCCGGTATTACAGAAAATGAACCAGTCAATTCCCTCGCAAAATACGCTGCAAATACAATAATATTTTATTGGATTTTACCTGAAGATCTCATATTTTAACAAAAAAGAATGCACGGCTAAAAGCAACAGAGCAATGGATGGCAAATATGCTCAGGAACTTAATCATTTGAATAGTATTAAACCTCTTCATAGACTTTTCTCTAATCATAAAAAAAAAATATTCTTATTTCCAGATTTCGTACAAAAACATATCGTAGCAATGCAAAACTGCATAGATTTGGCCAGACTTCATCTCCATTATGCTCGATCTGCAAAATTCCGAAACAGTCGAACACATTTTGTTTCATTGCATAAAATATGTAGCAGCAAGAAACAAACTTCAAAGTGCTTTTGGATATAGAGTTCTCATTTACGCATGGTTATTTGGTATGCCAGAAGACGCTTATTATAACACAACAGGGATTCTACGATTTCTACGAAAAGTCTCGTAACCCTGTATGTTACGGGAGCCCCATATATTTTCCTGGAGTTAATACTTCATTTTTACTTTACGTTTCAAGTACTAGTAGTGTTTCATGTGTTCTAATCATCGTTTAAATGTTGAAATGTTGTGATTGAATGATCTGTAGTTTTGTCTATTTCTTTCGTGTTCAAATTTACTCCTTTTATAGTTATTCTTTTGGTTGCCAGAGAGGCAGGCAACGTTTATTGTATTTTAAAGATAATTTTGGATACCTGAAATTTCGAATTTTTCAGGATTTTTGTAATTTTAAATTTTAGAGTGGTTTTTTAAGGGGTTTTTATTTTCATTTCTGCAAATATGTTTTGATTATTAAAAAAAAAAAAGGGGCGGGGGCGGGAACAGTAACAAAGCAGTGTCAGCCGGCATACATCTCAAAGCACCTAGTTACGCCAAATCCGGTTAGAAAGCGAAACAAGACAAGTCAAATTCAATTTCTGATAATTATTTTATATATTGCAAATTACGGCCTCCAGTATGATGGAACCAAAAGAAGTCAGTAAATTTTAAAATATTGGACTTTTTCATACATATATCTTATTTATTTGAACTCCGATAAAAGAAATATTTCAACAGAATTAGGGCTAATGAAATAATCTTTCAGGCAACAGATTTTAACTTCATTTTTTAAATTATTTTTTATATTTAACAATTGAGAAATGTTTAAAAACTTTGTTATTCTTTTATTGTACTGTGTGCTATTTTCGGTTTTACATGTGTGCCCGATTAAATAAATTTCGCTTCGCTAAGTATAATTGTTATTGAGATTAAACAAGATGCTTTAATTCCTTTTAATATTTTCTGTCAATATTTAGTGGGCATGGTGATTCCAAAATATGAATTCATGACAAATGGATTTTTTTATGGACATATTGAATTTTATAATGTTTTTTAAAATATGTGTTAGGTAATTTTGTCTTATATTTTTTTTTCTTAAATAAAAAACGATATTTAAACCTTTAGAATGTTTTAATAGCTGATTTTTACAAAAATTTTCGTCCTTCGGTACCATTTGCGCTATTTTTTTGAATCGCGACGTTGGATTGGCGACAAAAAAAAAAAAAAAATTTTTTCATTATGTAAGCATTAAAATGAAGTTCTTTTATATTACTATTAATTTATATAATATGGGGTTTTTACTAAATGATAGTTCTTTAATACAAGGTTGAATCCATTATTAAAATGTTATGAATGTATAAAATACTTAATAAAGTACATAGAAAACATAACTAAGATATGGAGAAGTATAAATTAAACTTTTTATTTTGGGAGCAATGTTCTTTACTATACAGTAAATGTTAATAATATGAAAAAATAATTAACTATGATGTGTAATCAGCTGAAAACTTCTCTGTTCTTTGTATGCCTTTTTTTTTTTTGAGAATCTTTAAATACCTATATATTTTCTTTTCCTAATTTTACTGCATTTTGCATACTTTAATTTTATTAAATTTGCTTTTAATCTGTCTAAAAATCTGTTTGTTCCTGTTACTCATATTTATACAAGTTCTGGATTCAGAAACTTTCAATAATATATAATTTTACAATTAATTTGTATGCAAAAGAGATATTCAGAGATATATAAAAAATATTTTAAAATATCAAGGTTTTTTTTTTAAATTTTATAAATTATAAATGAAAGAACTAATTAATAATTTAATATAAATAAAAAAAAAAATCTGTTCATATGTATAGAAGATTTAGCACAGAAATTTATACCATTGTCAGATTCCATCCACTATTTTACACATAAATTAGTATTTGTGTGTAGAGAAACTAGCTGTTTTCTGCTAACAAGACTGGCTTCTTCCTTAAGCATGTTTTGATACAATTATTTTATATTCAAAAGAACTTCACAAAATAGTTGACATGGTTGAATTTGTTTAAAGAGAAAAATATTAAACATGAACAGAAAGGAATTTTTTTGTATTGGAACAATTAAGCATCATCAAAAAAGCTGAGGATAGGCAAGGGTTAATTTTATATAAGTAGTATTAAAATACTTATTTGAAATAAAATCATTATTTTTTTAGCACAAGACTTAATCTTATTTAAAGGTCCCTATACTATAATTTACATAAGATTATTACTTTTATTATGGCTATTATTAGGATTACATGTATATACAGTTAAAAATTCAGAATTGTTAATATTATATGTGTAATATATTATCTTTTGATAAAAAAAATCATAATAGTTACTGCTTATATAATTTATTGATTGTCACAGTTTAACACTAAATAAATAATTTTAATCTGATTCATATGATTTTCAGAATATTCCAACTGAAATACATATTTTGGCATGCTACCTAATTTTGTAGTATGGTGAAATTTTTAATTGTTATAGTGATGCTTATTGTAATGATATTCTTTTTGTTTATAAAGAATTTGATGTTGACCCACGACTGGGATGACACAGAATTGATCGAAGCTTATAAGAAATTATTATTGAAAGTAAGTACTAGTTATTAAATAGTATGGTTCAATCTGTTTTGTCAGACTTTGTGTTATTGGTTCTAAAGTACATTATTATTTTTTTTTTGGTCCTATTACGTTGAATAGTAAGGGCAATGGATAAAAATAAGAAAAGTTATACTAAAATAAAGACAGAGTAAAAAAAAAGAGGAAAATGATTGTATAGTTCTTCAAAATAACACAGAAATGAGCTGATAAAAATGAACCAACAAATTTAATCTCAAAAAGGAATCTTATTTCAGCATCTGACTGACCCTGTCATTGTTTGAGAGGGCTCATTATCCAACATTTGGATATTGGGAAAAGTTAAAGGTGGAGGGGGAAAAAAAACAACTTTGAACAGAAAAACACTGTCAGAACAGAATAGAAATGGGACAGGTAACATTTGATGCAAAATTTCCACTTTGGCGACCAAAAAGACTTGTCAAATCACAGAGTTCCTAAATTAAGAACTTACAATACTTACTTATTAAATACTTTCTTATTGATATATGGAATATATATGAGTTTTCAATAATTTTCAGAGGGATGCTAGAAAAGCAGCAAGAAATAAAGCTCTGAAAAAGGATAAAAAGAAGTAAGTTATTTTGCTTTTGAGAAAATGTTAACAAAATTTGCATCCTCTTTAATCTACATTAACATGTCTTTTTGTGAAGTATGTTGCTATGAATGGTCTATGTAGCTAAATTTGAATGCAATTATTAATGTATTTTATTCTTTGTGTTCTTAAAAAAAATCTTAATTCAGTTTTAGCATACATGCCAATACTTCATCTTTAAAAAAAAAAATTGAAATATCTTTAAAGCTTTCTAAAAAGCCATTTAGTTAATGGTTCTGTCGTAATATTTGGTTGTATTGTAATGTAAATAAAATATACAGTGCAATTTTTTTTAAGGTTTTATTATGTTTTATAATTTTAAGATTGAAAAAAAAATTTTCAATTAATAAATGTTCTATTTATAGCATTATTTCCTGTTGTTTTCCCAGTTGTAAAATTGAGTATTCATAGCAATGCTTTTGAATATTGATTTTTAAAGTTTTGACTTTGGTACCTTTGTTGCAATTTCTCGTTAATAAATTTATTCAGCGTTGTGCATAACTTATATCTATGTTACAATATTAATACTTTAAGACTATTCATGAAATATGATAGTTTTAAATGCAAGCGGTTTCTATGATCAAATAGTGTTCTGTGTGACAATATCTTTTCACTTGAAAACTATCCTTAACAATCTAGCCTGATATAAAAATATTCTGATTATGATATTTTAAAAATTAACATTCCTTTTTTATTATCTCTATGTAAAAATTATCTAAATACTTTACGAGATGAATGATTTTTTTTTAAACTTCCAATAAGCTGCTCTAGAATTTGATCATATTGGTCACATTAAAAAACAATATTAATCATCAGTTCAAATTTTACAGAATATCTTTTAAAACTATTACCTTAATGTATGGTTTGCTTTAAGGAACTAGAAACTGAAATTTTCATAAACTTAAAATGTATTAACTAAACTAATTTAAAAATTAAAGAATTAATTAAATGGAATTTTGATCATAAAAAAATTAATGTAATTGACATAAAATGAAAAACCATGCACTTTGTGAGCTTTTATGTTTGTCAATTTCTTAATTAAATCATAAATTTGTTTTAATTCATTTATGAGTTAATAAATAATTATGAATTTCAAGTAAATATAGCAGAATAACAATTTTAATCAAGTGGATTGAAGTCTGTGCTAGTAATGGGTCTTCATTTGCTTGCAAACATTAATTAAATAGAAGATAAAGTGCAATATAGCTTTACTACTCAAATAAAATTGTACATAATTAATACCTCTAAATGAGGCTGAATTAATTTATTAGAGCTATTCCTTCTATGTGTAATTTTTGAGAAAGTAATATACTAGAATAGGTAACATAAAATAATTATTTTCAAATTATAAAACAGTTTTAAAACCCAATTCCAAAACTATAAGGTGAAAAAAATCAATCAATTAAATATTCGATTTTCAAATAGTGAAATCCAATGCCTGATTTATTTAACCACCTTTTAACATTTTTAAACACTAATGTATTCTGTCAAAAATGTACACCCTACATAACATAAGTTTAATTGATTACTAGCTAAAAAATAAGTAACATTCAAAACTTCTTTGGAACTATTATCTATAAACAAACTTTTTGAACCCATATTAATAAGTCTGAAAACTAGAAATGCTAGAATAATAAAAATAAAAAATTGTATTTATTGTTTGGCTTCTTAAAAAATTGGAATTTAATGTTAAATTAACTATTTATATAAGTAACGATACATAATATGGTAGAGTTTACAAGTGTTCAGTTTTTTGTATCGTTTTCCTGCCTGCTAGACTTTTATCTAATTTTTTCCATTATTTTAAAATTATCCCCAAATTCTGAAGTATCTATGTAGTTTCATCTTCCTTCATCACAAATATGATTTTGAGAAATTCGTTACATCAAATACAATCTTCTAGTATTCCTTATAATTATTGAAACTACAATTCATGTTACAATAGCTGATCTTTCTACAGTAAAAAAAATGCATCATTTTTATATGTAAACTTTTTTAGGGAAGATTTTCAGTTTTGATAAACTTAATGAAGGTGGTGTTGATATTGATGTTACCATTAAAAATTTGTCACAATTTCATTCATTACAAATTGAGAATTTGGAGATTATTAAATCTGAAAGAATTGATAATAGGCTGAATCTGATTTTTTTTTAAAAATGTAATGCAACACTCAAATATAGTGAACTAGCAAAATTAATTCTTTACATTCTGACAATTCCACACAATAATGCAGAGTGTGAAAGGATATTTAGTGTTATCAACTATTAGAAAACTTTTTATTGGCCAAATCAATTCTTTGTGGAAATTACAATGAATGATAACTTGAACCTTCATTCTTAAAATGTGCCACTACTTTTAATAATGCAAGATTATTCTAAAATTTTTAATCATTTTTCTTTTTTATACTATAATTAGTGTTAGTTTAGTATTTAATAATATTTATTTATTAAATATTAGTGATTAGCATATTTGCAGTATTAATAAAGAACTATTTAAAATGTATTATATACTTTTAGAAAACTTCACCTTTTATTGATTGTGCATTTAAGCATTTCATGATTCTGCTTAAATTTTTTCATGTAGAAGTTAGAATAATTTTCAAATAATAAATTTTTTTATGTTATATTTAAGTATTTTGTAGTTTGAAATGTCAAATGATTGCATGTTTTGAAATTTTTATTAAGTACTATTTAAAGTTATTCTTTATTTTAAACAAAAAACTTCAGTTTTGTTCATTATATTTCTATAATTTAAATATCTTGGTGAGAGGAGGGGTCTGCAAAAATCTTTTTTGTCATTGTGAAAGATTGCTAACTCAGATATTGATTACTTTATGTATAATTGCAATTTTTTTGTGGCCATTCTACAAGTTTATAAAACTATGCAATCCTTTCCCTGGCATCTCTGTTCTAAATTGTTAAGCTTATGCAGTTTAATTTTAGAAAATATCATACTAAATACTGTATATGCATTGTAGCATTATTATTTTTTTTTTATAAAAATTAAAAATACTTTTTTTTTTTTTTTTTTTTTTTTTAATTAGAGGGTACCAAGCAATTTACACTCAAGGGTTCCAAATTTTGACTTGTTTTGTATTTTGTAGTGATAGTGGCTCAATACTAATGAAAAAAATAAAGCTTGTTAAAATTTCATATTAATTATTTGTGTTTAGCTAATGTGTATATTTGTCACCTTTTATGGATACAACAATTAATTTTTTGATATAGTTATTAAATAACTCTAATTTCTCTCTTCCTTATTGGAAAGTAGGGGATTTTTGCAGAGCTGTCTATTCTGAAGACAATTTACTTTATGAAGCTGTGATTCTTTCTATTTATGAAGACTCCTGCACAGTAGAATTCTTGAGCTATGGTAACGAAGAAGATGTAAATCTGTCTACATTGAAAAGATCCTTGGGAAAACTTGCTCGAGAAAAGCAGAAAAAATCAGCCTATTATTATTATCAAAATACAAAATCTGTAACTGTGAGTCAAGTTACAAATCTATTATTTTTAAGTAGCAATATGCATGTTTTTCCACATTAGCGAATCATAGAATAGCCTATAAATTTAAATTCTTGATGTAAATGAAAAAATCTTTTAAATTATTTATAAACATGTAGTATTAATATGAAGTGCATGCTTTTATTATTCCTCATCCCCCTGGAAATTTGAAACATTAAAAGAAAGCATTTAAATTCAATTCATCTGTAATTGAGTCAGTGGATAATTTTAAAATTAAAGTGGCACTTATGATGTTTGGCAGAGAAAAAAATAACTTGTGTATGATTTATATCAAATTTAATTGCAGCCAGAATATGGTTAAATTCAGGGCACAAATTTTTTCCAGTATTTTAGAAGGTAAATAATAAATTTAATTATTTATTACCTATTTAGTTGGTATTTTGCATACTGATTGATTTGCGTGTCAAATTTATCATATTGCTTTATTAAAAAATCACTACATTACAAAATCAATTGTGGGATTTTATTTGTATATGAAAAATTTGCAAAATTCATATAAGTGTTAAAATTTAATTGATACAAGTTAATATTTTATAATCAAGAGGGTTTGTCCTTACTCATATTTTTTGTTTTTTCTCGAGGTTTTTTTTTTTTATGTTTTATAGATTAAATTATAATTTTTCTGCAGGAGAGTGAAAATGAGGAAACTAAGCCTTCTTACAGTAAATATTCAAGCAATAGGAAGAAGCAGGATGAAGGCAATTCAACCGACTTAAGTTCGTGTTTTGAGGATAGAAAAAAAAGCGCCATGGAAGCCAGATGGCCAAACCTAATGCTGCATCATATGCCAATGGATCTTTCGGCACATGGGGACCTCATATGCCACCTGTATCCTATTATGCACCTTCAGCTCCTGTAAGTATTGTACCATTAAAGTTCTTATAACATTCAAAATTTGTCTTATATATATAATGATTAATTATTTAATGATAATTTTAATGATTTGTATATATATATATACAAATCATTAACATTTAAGTGCAGGTTGACCAGACAAAAATTAGATTAGAAAAATTTATATAGCAGTACACCTAATACTAGCAAAAAGTTTTTCAAGTTACTTAAGGTAGAATGGGTTAAGTTTTGCTGCTCTTTGTTAAATAATAGAACAAACTCTGCCAATCCTTCTGTAGAGGTGTTGGTCTGGTATATTCTTTATAGGAATAAAATCCAAAGGAGTCAGGTTAAGATTCATATCATTTTCTCATAATAATAAATCTCATTCATATAATTTTTAACATTAAGCTTCGATTATATACCTTTTTGAGCTCATATTTTGCCAAGTTGCAGGATATTTTATTTCTGCTAGCTAAGTGATATTGCCTTTTATGCTGTGTGCAGAATAAGGCCAAGGGGAAAAGAAAATGCTAGCATGAAGATGGTAACAGCATCTTAACCTTTAAAAAAAAAAGTCTACAGTATATATATATTTTAAATTCTGCTACCTTGTATGATATAAACAACAGAAATGTGGTTGTGGTAAAATGTATATATATATATATTATAGGATAAAGGATTTTTTACTTTTCTGTAAAAATATCTTTTAATAGTTAATAGATATATTATGATGCATAAGTTGGTATTTATTATTCTTTTCATCATGTTATTTCAGGATATTTTTATTGGTTAATTTTTATTTCTTAACTTAGTATGTCAAGTATAATGAGAATTTTTTTTTATATTTCTTATTAATGTTTATCACTGTAGATAACATTTTACTTACTAAATGACTAATTTTTACATTATAACAAGGGGTGCAGTTTTCATGTCCTAGGGTTTAACATTTTGTATTACTCATTATGATCATCTATATGAAAAAGATATCGGTGAAAAACCTACTAAACATCATTAAATTTAAATTAGTATAGTCAAATATTTGAAAACAGATAGAATTAATGATTTTTTTCAGCCTACTCATTCGCACATTCCATGTCCACCACTTCCACCTATTCCTCAAGATCCTACTTTTGCTCACAATCCAAACCTGTCTGCTATGATGATGGCCTGGTATATCGCAGGATATTACACTGGATATTACACTCACTGTTTGAATACAGTGAGTATCCTTCTATTTTTTCAGCATTTCTATAAATTCAAAATTAATTTACGAATCCAATGATTGAATTATTTTTAATCTTTGAATTATAGGTACATCCTCTTATTATTCCTTAGATTTGTTCGTGTATTATGTCTATTATTCTTTTATGCAGATTCTTTTTAAACTTTATGATCAATTTTCAGTGTTAGTTTCTGGCAAAAGAAAAGATGAAAGTTTTTGTTTCATAAAACTGCCGTAGTTGAAACTAGAATGCAATCAATAAAATTCACATAGTTATCTTGAATTATGAATATTTTTTCCTTACCTAAGACAGTATTGGTCCTGCAAAAATGAATAAAAATCACATTAAATAAATAATGATATACTTTTAATCATTTTAAATAAAAACATTTAACAATGCATTTTTTTTTAAAGCAATGTAAAACAACTGGCAAATTAGAAAATTCATTAAAAAAATATATTAATTTTTTTTCGATTTAGTTTCCTAAAAGATATACCTTATGTTTCAAAATCCATACTTTGTGCATTTCGCCAATTTTTAATTTGTTTCTGTGATTTGTAATTTAATATTTTTCTTTTCCTAGTCCCAAAATCACCAGTCTTTCCAGTATAACTGTGGCCATGGAAAACAATGTTGCCAACATTGTTAGGGAAACTTCTTGAATACTTCACATTTTTACTTTGTAGTATGTTTTAATTTTTTGTTTAGAGTCACATTTTACTTGTTTAACATTTTAGTTGTCACATTCTTAGATGATGCTTCATTTAAATGACATCTGTTCTGTCTTCTTTTGGTGTGAAATAAAGTTTTTAGTACAATTATTTCTAATGGCTTTGGTTTCTTTTTTATGTTAATTCTACAGTGTAAAAATGAATTTTGCCAAAAAATAGAGTAAATATTCTATACCTGAATAGTTTTAAAATTTAACTCACTTAAGTTTCATTATTGATGTTTAATGTTATATAATAATTATTGGAAATTTCAATTTAAAAATTTAGACAATATACCCATTCTTTGCATAAGGAGTATTACCTTAATACAAATAAATTTCTTATGGCTTCATCTCTTTTGTTGTATTATTTAATTCAGAAATCAGCAAAATTAAGTTTGCTGGCTATGAGACTCTTTGGATACCATATATTGTCGATCTCAAGTAAAAATGAAAATAAAGAATATATATCTTCTCTCACTTTTTTTTTTTTGTCGTCATCAATTGCAAGTCAAAGGAAAGACTGCTTTTTCAGCAAAAAAAGTTATTGATCTCAATTTTCTCGCGACATCTGGATTTCTTTACTAGAAAATTTCTGCCAATATTGGAATTCTGTTTGTTCATCCACTAGCAATAATGGCAAAATATACAAAATTATTAAAGCAATTCATAATAGAAATCATATAATCTGGTCAGCAATAAGATCTTCGATGCAAATAATAATTTGGTTATTACAGATCTGAATAAACAAATTCATATGTTAACTTCTCATTTCAATAAACCCATCGTTTTATTCCTTTTGATCTTTCCGGTCATTACAGCATTACAATAGACCAGGGGTCGGCAACCTTCGGCTCTTTGGATGTGAAACTGCGGCTCTTTAGTTCCATACGCAAATATTATTTATTTTATCAAAAAAAAAAAAAGGAAACATTTTAAAATCGTTCTGAATCGATTAACGTGGAATCTGAAGAACTGTTTCGTGATTTCAAAAACAAACCAGAAATCTTGAAAAAAATCATAGATTTGCCACTATCCGCTAAAACAGTATAAGATAGAATAGCTAAAATATCTTCAAATGTAACATATTTGCAGGTGGAAGATATTCAACTTTCTTCTGCCTTATCACTGGCTATAGATGAGTCTTGCGACATAAAAGGCACGCCACAAGTTGCCCTCTTTGTCAGGTATATGTCTTCCCAAGGTCCAAAAGAAGAACTTCTAGGATTGCTACCGCTCTCGGGACAAACTAGGTGGGAAGATATAGCGAATGCCGTGCAAAAATGTCTTGAAGACAATAAGATCGATTTAAATGAAATCGTTTCAATAGCAACTGATGGAGCCAGAAGTATGACAGGAAAAAAATAAAGGATTCTTCAGAGCAAAATAAACCACAAAATTCTTACGTTTCACTGCATAATACAACAAGAAGCGCTTTGTGACCAAACATTTCCGGCCGAAATAGTTGAGATCATGAATTTGTAATCAAGATTGTTAACAGCATCTTGCCAAAAGCACTCTACCATCGTCAGTTTAAAGAATTCTTAAACGAAATGGAGACTCAGTATTCCGACCTCCTTCTTCACAATAAAGTGTGATGGCTTTCCAAAGGTAAGGTGTTGAAACGTTTTTGCTTTTGAGCTGGAATGAAATAAATACATTCCTAAATAAAAAAGCATTAATCACCATGAGTTAGAGAACGGCAAATGGTTGCAAAAATTTTACTTTTATGGTGGATATCACAGCGAAATTAAATGAGCTGAATCTAAAAGTGCAAGGAAGAGGAAACCCAGACTATGTTTTTTGGTAAAAGAATTGATTTTGTTTTGAAGAAAAATTAATTCTTTTTGCAGAAGATATTCAGAGCAGTATACTACTTCATTTTCAATTTCTAAAAAGCAATATCGTGATAAAAGATAGTGCAACTGTTGGCATGAGGTACTTCAGCACAGTTATAAAAAAAATTAAAGATGAATTTGCTGATAGATTTGAGCAATTCAAAACCACTCTAGCATTCATAGTAAATCCTCTCAACACGAATAGTAACGAAATCCACATTGAGCCATTTGGAATTGATACTGAATCTCTAGAAATGCAATTGATCGATTTAAAAAGTAAAGCTTTTTGTGGAGTGGAAAATTTACAGAGTTGAAAACAAGTTGGAAGAGTTGGAGGTCAGAAATGTATGTACGTAACGCAACAAAAAGTGGACAACTTTAAAGAAATGCCCTGAGTTGAGGCACTTATATTCGACGCATGGAATAGTCTTCCAGATTGCTACAGTGAGGTGAAGAAGTTGGCATTTGGAGTGCTGACTATCTTCGAATCGACATATTCGTGTGAGCAAGCGTTCTCTTGCATGAATATAATAAAAAGTAAAGTAAAAGCCAACTAACAAATGAAAATTTAGAGTCGTGTTAGAGTTTAGAGTCGTGCTTAAAGCAACAAGTTATGAGCCAAATTTATCAAACTTTCTAAAACCATGCAAAGCCAATGCTCCCATTGAATTTGTTTGCTGAAATGTATGTTATTGGTTTTTTTTTTTTTTTTTTTTTTAAGTACAAATTACATTGTTTAGTAAAGTTTAAATTTTCTACTTGAATAACCATGCAAAGGCATCGCTCCCATTGAATTTGTTCAATTGTTTGTTATTGAAGTACAAGTTAGTGTTGTAAGTAAATGTTTGTTTTTAATTTTTACTTAAATAATAAGTAATTATCAAATAATGAATAAATAGAATGATATGATGAATAAATAGATATGTTTTCTTATGAATAAATATATATGTTTTCTTATGAATAAATAGATTAGTTTTTTTTTTTTTTTATCAAAAAACTTTATTTATGCAGTACTAACAGGTGGGCTAGTATTATTAAATCGCGCTACTAGTATTAAATCCATATGATTTTAGTTAGCCCTAACCTTCAAAAGGCACGTGTATAAATTTGACAGCTGTTGCACTATTAGTATGTGAGTTATAGCAGTTTTAGTGGAGCAACTTTTGTTAGTTGAAAAATGGATAAAAAGGAATTTCATGTGTTAATAAAGTATTGCTTTTGGCGAAAAAAAATACTATTGAAGCCAAGGCTTGGTTTGATAAACATTATTCGGACTTTGCACCAGGAAAATCAACCGTAGAGGAAGTGGTTTGCTAAATTTAAACGAGGCGAAATGAGCACCGAGGACGATACACGCAGTGGACGCCCCAAGAGGCTGTTATCGACGAAAACATCAAAAAGTCCACAAAACAATTTCTGATAACCGTAAAGTGAAGTTGATTGAGATAGCTGAGACCCTAAAGATATCAAAGGAACGTGTTGGACATATCGTGAATGAATATTTGGATATGCGAAAGCTCTGTTCAAAGTGGGTGCCGCGCGAGCTCACAATCAACCAAAAACAACAACCAATTGAGGATTCTAAGCAGTGTTGGAAGCTGTTCAATCGTAATAAACCCCGAATCTTTGCGTCGATATGTGACAATGGATGAAACATGGCTCCATCATTTCACACCGGAGTTCAATCGACAGTCAGCCGAGTAGACTGCACGTGATGAACACTAAAAATGCTATAACTCACATACTAATAGCGCAACAGCTATCAAATTTATACACGTGTCTTTTGAAGGTTAGGGCTAACTGAAAATCATATGCATTTAATACTAGTAGCGCCATCTATGTGTCAGCCTACGAACTTTTCAGCTCACCTGTTATTTATTGTTGGCAAGAAAACATTTTTGTATCTCTTTAAAACTTTGAAATTTTGTAAATTGCCATTTTTGGCTCTTCCGACTCAAAAGGTTGCCGACCCCTGCAATAGACCTATTAATTTTAGCGAGCTAAAGAAGCTATTTGCACTGCTTCCATTACTAACCTGTCAATGAGAATATTTCTCCAAAATTGATTAAAATACTTAATGATTCTTATCTAAAATAGCTACTTCGTATCTTTAATAGTATATGGTTCATCAGAGTTATTCCGAAGATTGGTTAACAACAAAATCAAACTTATCCTTAAATATAGTAAAGATAGCACTTCCCATACCTCATTATCGCCCAATAACTTTAACTTCTGCATTAAGCAAAATCTTTGAGATTATTATACTCAAAATAGAATAATTCCATTACAGTTCATGACAAATTCCATTCCTATATAACGGACAATTTCACTGGTGGTATTCCAAAGGAATGAATGAATGATAGCAAAAATAATATCTATTCTTAAATCTGGTAAAGACAGCACTTCTCCTACCTCGTATCACCTATAGCCTTGATTCGGTTTTAAGCAAAATATTTGAATGTATTGTACTCAAGATGATAATTTCCATTTAGTTCGGAAAAAGTTCCGTCCTTATCCCTCTGGTTTTATTCCTTTCAGGGATTGCATGCATTCGTTATCACTCCTACATCACAAAATAGGTGAAGCAAAAAAAAAAATGTTAAAAGATTTTTTTTTTTCTTAAATTAGACATTTCTTCTGTTATGACTCAGTTTGGCAATGGACTTATTTATAAAATCTTACAGGTCGACAAACAGGGCACTGCTGCAAAAATGGATTAATAACAGGAAATTTTATGTTAAATTGAGAAACTCTGAGTCGTGAGATTATTTTCCATTCGTGCCGTATTAGCAAAAAAATTGTCATGTAATTAAATTTTGGAACAGTTGCTCGTCTATTGGAATTTATATTTATTCTTGGGAATTTTAGAACCCCTCCATGCGGCAAGATGTCCTTTTTCCCCACAAATGCATGTAGAAACTTCAATCTTTTCTTTGAGGTTACATTCTTTATGCAAATGTTCAAGACCACATTTTATGACAGTGTTCTTTGTGCTTTTCTTTCCTATAATCTTTATGAAGATATTTTCCGAGATTATACAGAATGTTTATTATATGATATCTTTCTTTTTAGCAGTGATAAAACTCTCGATAAAGTTATTAATAATTTTCAAATAATCCTTCATAAAATACCTCGATAGTGCAAAGAAACATAGCCAGGCCATTAACAAATGCTTGGAGGTTATCTGCTTTATTTTGAGTAGTACTTATTTATTTAATAAGGCCATCAAGATCATCAGATTAGTAAATATATTTTTAATTCTCGCATCAGATAGCTAGCTTTTTGAAGAAATTTGGATATCATCAATGCTTATTAATGAATTCAATTGGCATTGAGGATTACGATCAAGGGATATTAGTAGTTTGAGGATAAAATTTTTGGAAGTACTGCAGCGAAACTTAAATTATCAGAAACTTGTCATGTAAATTAAATTTTGGAACAGTTGCTCGTCTATTGGAATTTATATTTATTCTTGGGAATTTTTTTAGAACCCCTCCATGCGGAAAGATGTCCTTTTTCCCCACTTAATGCATGTAGATACTTCAATCTTTTCTTTGAATCTTTACATTCTTTATGCAAATGTTCAAGACCACATTTTAACAGCGTGCTTTAAAACCATAATTAATTGAGTTGTGGTGAAAAGTTGCATTTTAAAGCACTGTAGTGTTATAGGTCGTTTATTGTACTTTTCAATAACAATTAAAAGAAATCTATTGAGTTTAAATATCTCATTATTTTTCTCATTTCTAGTGAGATTATTTGCCATATTGGCAAGGGTTGTTTTAGTTTTGGTTTTAATTAGTTGCACAACTTTTTCCGCCACAAATCCTTTTTAATGAAAGCAGCTTTGATTTCCTCCTCAGGGGTATTTTGGGTAAACCCTTGTTTACTACTTTCAGTGGTCTTTGATATTTCAGAATTATTACAAAATATTAAACTATTATTGTTCTTTTTAAATAACAATCAATTTCCACGATGCTGTTTTTCGTCTGGGGAACATTTTTAACATTTCACCCCCTAGTTTAACAGGACTTTGCCCTCAAAAGCTTCATCAAATTTTTTTAAAGTTAGATTTAAGCTTCTACTTCCATCTCAGCCATTAAATATGGCAAATTAAACACGACTAGTCACGCTAAATCTGTCTGAAGTCAAGTCAAGGAATATTATTAATTCGGATCATGCAAATAAGATTCATAACAACTACAAATAGGTTGCAATTGTAAGTTTTTAAATTTAATTCAAATTAATCGTAAGTTATAATTATTGGTCATTTGATCCTGCCTTTTAATGGAATCAAAAAGTAAGTATATTTTAAAATAGGCTTAGCTTTTAGGTATCTTATTTCGATAAATGAAATATTGCACCAGAACAATAGTTAATGGAACAATTTTTCAGGCGATAGATTAATTTAATTTCATTTTTTTAAACTAATGGTTTTATATGTAAAGAATAAATGTATATAAAGAATACTTAATGATTAAAAAACTATAATGTACTGTTATTGCCTTTGACATTTTCAGTTTTTGTTTCTTCTTCCTATTAAATGAATTCTGAATTATTCTATGGTTAAAATGGTAAAAACTGGATGCATAATCATATAATCATTGAAATTAAATAACGATATGTATGCCTTAATTCTTTTCATGATTTTATGAACTTATTTTAGACTAATGCCACTTTGCCTGTATATGGTCGACATGCCATTTATAATGTTTAAAATATTATATTTTTATAAAAAATTGAACTAGGTAATTTGTATTTTTATCAAGCTTTATTCCACATCAATATTTCAGATACCCTATTAATTTCGATACTGAAGTTCACCACTTACAATATAAAAATAAATAATAATTACAAGCATTGCCTGCATAAACTCTATACTTTTTACAATATGTTGAGAGATCTCTTAGGTTTTAAGTAAGCAATTAAAAAATATATATGTATGAGTGCAACTTTTTTTTTAAACCAGTAAAAAGTACCGGGTGATCAAATAGATCAGGACGGAACTTTAAAAATGAATAATTCGAAAAGAATCAAGATACAAAGATACGGTTTGCACCAAACGGATGGAAAAGAAACCGGGTTTTTTGGCAACAAAAAAAAATAGTTCTGTTGGCGACCAACAGATGGTGCTGTCAGATTTCTGATGTAGCATTATGCAAAGCAACAAGTGATATAAAAAGGAGCAACTGCAGCAGGTAATGGTAGTCGTAGCTGTATGCATCGAAATGCTGATCCATAGTTGAGAAAGCCCTCTTGGTTAAACTTTATTATAAGAATTCGGAAGAAGTGCCATTTGCGGCATTGCGAGCATATCGCTACCTGAAAGGTATGCGAGATAGCAAAGGACCAATAACGTCTTCTGCATTGAGGAAAATGATGAAGAAATTTGAAGCTACAGGTTCTTTTTGGCGTCACGTCAAAGAAGTGGCAACGTCCTCAACAGCCAACTTCTGTTGCCACGACAGTGGAGCAAACACAAAACCCGGTTTCTTTTCCCATCCGTTTGGTGCAAACCGTATCTTTTGTATCTTTTTCGTTTTCGAATTATTCATTTTTAAAATTCGTCCTGAGTTTTTGATAACCCGGTATAATAATAATAAGAATAGTAATAATGGATTCATGCCTAATTTAGGTATTGAATTTAGGCATGAATTAAATATATATATATATATATCGTTTTGGTATAACAACTAAACATACAATTTAGAATAAATTGATTTTAATTCAATTCCTTCAATTAGCTCACACTATCCCTATATATATCTTGTTCAAATTTTCAATCGTTAATAAAATACTTTTATTGATCCATTCAAGTTCAAATACATTTTTAACTTGATGGATGACCTGATTTAATACAATTTTTTTCAAATATTAATTTATTAATTAAATTTAATTAATTAATTTTTAGAATAAATCATATCTATCTAATTAATCATAGAATATATTTGTTTCTTGCTTTCATCAGTGCAAAAGTATTAATGACATCCTCATACTTCACTTCTTGAACTAATTGTGTTTGTGTACTTAACGATTAATTATTTAAAAATAATTCTACCCTTTGAATATTGACATCATCTTGTCAAAGCAAGAAAAGCATTAAAATTCGGTTTTACAGTTGATAAAAAACAAAATCGATTTCAAATTTTGGCCGCCTCGAAAATTTGGAAGCGCCCCCTAAGAATTTGCCGCCTAGGCGCGGGCCTAAGCCTAAATCTATCACTGCATCCTTCTTTGTAATCGCGCCCTTCGGGGAAAATTGGATGGGGCGATTTACAGTTTACCGATAAAATGTTTTATTAATTACTCAGTTATTTTTTAAGATTTATTTTAACTAGATGCTTTGAGTAAATTAAAAACATATATATTATGACACCTGTTATTTTCAATTTAATATCTGATTAATGACCTGCTTAAATACTTGAATTTTCTTTTTGTGCAAAACTGATTCGTAACTACTTTTTCAAAGATGGTGTCTTGATGGCGAACTGGCTAGCGCTCTGGCCGTTGGTACTGAAGGTTTTAAGGTTCGAATCATGGTGGTGGCATGGATGTTTGTGGTGGTTCGGAATCCACGTTCAACTGTAGGTCCTAGTCTATTTAGTCCAAAGTGTGCACAAATGACTGTAGAGCGAAAAACCAAAATATTCAAAGATGTAAAAATATAAATAAATGGTATGTATAAAAGTTCGTGTAAGAAATTAAAACATTGTGTATATATGCACAGAATATATGATTTATAATTTGAAAAGAAAAATACGCTTGAAAGTATAAGAAGAAGGTTAAATTAACTACGCACAGTTAATGAAGAAGATATAAGCCATAATAGAAACAAAGAGGCCATACTATGCTGAATGTTGTTCTCGTTTGAACACGAAAATCAAGCATCACCGGGCTCGATCTGCACTTGAGAGGTGTGACCGCCTTGAATATCGGTGACCCATTCTCCCCCAAAACAATACACATGTATTCTATAGGTATACCGATAATAAACTTTATCGGTATAAATAATAAACTGAAAACCGATAACTTTATCTCGAATTTAAAGTAAATTAAATTTTTAGCATAATAATTCGAGATTAAAAATGGAGTTTATAAGTAAAATTAAAATCTTCTCTCTGGAAAGTCATTCGAATCTCTACTTTTAAAACCTTAAAAATCTATTCCTCAAACACTTTATGATAATCTCTTTAATATTAATTTAGAAATTGAATACAATAAAACTACCATCATCATCCAAAGTTAGAAGCTCATCCTTTTAGCAGGTCCTCATCTACAATAAATTTTACATTCAGCTCAAAATATTTTTATCTTTCTATTTACCCCTAGAAGCGATCCATTGGCCTTTATTCCATTACTTATTTGTCCTACTAAAGCTGGATTCCCACCAAATACAAAAAGATTGCATGTCGGAAAACGTCAGCCAATCTGAAAGCCGACAGCTGCCCATTCAGACTTCTGATTGGCTGATGTTTTGTGACATGCTATCATGGCATTTGGTGGAAATTTAATTTTAGTAAGTCATTGGAACCAACTGAAACACTTGTAAAATCTCTGCTAAGAAGGTTAAAGATTTTCAACATCAAAGACTCTGATCAGATGCGGAAAGTTAATGGCTCATTATAAACTTAAAATTGTATTACAAAATGTTTTAACCAATATAAATTTAATTGTACAGTCTGAAAGCAAAGGTGTATATAGTATTAGCAGCTATTAAGCATCTTAATTTTGGTTATTTTCACATATGATTTTTCTTGGAACTTTGAAGTTTACATATTTGCATACGATTTAGCAGTATGGTCCAAATAAATTACTCGGTTTTATTGTCAAATAAGGATTTTTTTTTTTAAAATTTTTAAAGTCAAGTATTTTTATTATCAAGAAACTGATTCATTTCTGAAAGATTTGAAGTTATTAGAAGAATTACTCCCTGAGAATTAGAAAAAAAAAAAAAAAAAAAAAAAAGCCTCAACTAAAACAATTACATTTAAGAAAGCTGAACTATTTTTGGCCTCAGTTTAATATTTTAGAGTTCACATCAAACTTGTAATTTGGAAATTAAGTGTCTTGATATAACTTTTACGGTAAGACAGTTTACAAAGAGAAGAAATTTGGCCTCGTTCATGCAAGGGACATTTGATTATTCCGTTAACTAGCACACTAATTGTTTCCCACCTTCTATTAAAAGACTTAAAATACACTTTATACTAATAATTTTATAGTTGAGCAATAAAAATTGCACTTAATTGCAGAATTAATTACTAATTTACCCCCTAAATTGAAAAAAAAAAATATTTAAAAAAAAAAATAGTATTCTAGCATATTTCCTATGTCCTTAAAAAAAATCAACAATTTTATATAGACATAACACATTAATTATTAAAAATGCTACCTTTCCTTAATGAAGTGTTTTTATTTATTTATTATTATTTTTTTTTTCAAAATTTCATTTTCATTTCGTTGACAAACTTTAAAGATTAATGTAGAATACAGATACAAACATTTGTTATATAGTAATGTACTTATGCATGTGACTGTTGTACACTCTAAAACAACAAATGTACAAGAAATAAGAAAATTTCTCAATAGATTTGAAATTTTAAGACAAGATCATGAACAGACTCAACTGAAGTTGTAGGACTTTAAGATGTTTCTCAAAAAGACATTAAGAAACGACAAATCCGAAGATCAAGGTGGCCAACCAACTAGTCTATCACGACTAATCCATTTCAGCATCAAATGTTACCCGCATTAATAAAGAAATGGATTGTTGTACCGTCATTCTGAGAATGTAGTCGATTAGAACTGCAATAGGAATATTTTGAAGCAATTTAATTTGCAATGAATTTCGGAAATTTTTTTTCCGAAATTGACTGAAAAGTCACTGATTGATTTGTGAATGTGAATATGAAGAAAGTGAGTTTATTAAGAAGGAAGCTTTAAAAGTTACTTGTATGCCGCATAATTTTGAATTTAGAAAATTGGATTATTATATGTCAATAATACAATATGTTATGATTGTCATTCATTCGCACGCCCTTCTAAAAACTTAGTCAAATGTTATCATTTTATTTCAATCGTCATTATGATTTCAGATGAATTTGAATATACTTTACAAATGCGTTTATATAATCTATTTTGGAACTGTATAAAAATATTAATATTCTTTTTCATTATTTTTTAAACCATGTATTTTACGATTGAATAAAATAAGCATTTATTTTTCAATATTTGTCAACTTTTATTTTTTTTTTATACACTCAAATGACGTGCACTAATACAAATTAAATTCTCACGTGGCTTTTTTAAACAATGATTTTTTTATTGATGGTCGAATAATGAGCATACTATAATGCATAGTAAGATTGTCAAATTTAAAAAAAAAAGCACTTCCCAGCGGGAGAAAAAAAAGATTACTTTATTAGGTATTTTTTTACTATTTAGACTATCTTTTTTATAACCAAAAAAAGTAAAAAATATAATGATAATTTCACTAAGGTTCATTTTTTGGTCATGGTAAAAAATTAAGTTGCACATGGTGTTATTCCAGAACGGTTGCAATGTCGAGAATCAGAACATATTCTAACCTTTGAGGCCGATTAGCACTTAGTATACAGAGAAAATTAAGGTTAAAAGCTAGCTCCAGATACACAATAGGGACCATGATGGGATATAAACGAGATTAGTAATACTTATCCCAAATAACAGCCTCAGTGTCTTTTCACAGAAAGAATGTATTCAAAAGATATGTCATAAATGGCTCAGGGCCCTTTTATGGTCTCGCTATCTTAGAAGGGTAAATCTGGAGTATACAAATTTTTTTCATTGCTGATCTGAGGTTATTTTCGTGAAACCTTTTATAAATTTTGACATAATGTGGAATAGGTTCAGTTTTGCGGTCTATGTGAATGATTTATTTTTAAAGAATTATGTTTCATCATTTGCACTATTGTTCAAGAAAGTGTTGTATTGTTCATTTTATACATAGCAGAGCGAAATCAAGTTTTGAATGAAGCATAGTACATGTTTCCATAACCTTTCCGAAAGAATAATGACAGATCTTTACCTCCATACATCATACAGTTTTTAGTGCGATTCAGACATGTAAATAAAAAGTCTAATTCAGTTGTTGTTGTTTTTTGGGAATCTGGCAATTTCGTTGTAAAGGAAAACGAAAATTCGATTTCTTTCGTTATCGTCTGCTTAGCGCACAATTTTTAGTAATTTTATATTAGTGAATGTGCACATTCGTTTCATTATAATTTTGAGAAGTAAATTTATATGAATTTTATTATCATGAATCACCAATATTACTTCGATCTATGTTTAGTATTTTTAATTCTATTTTGTAAAATTAATTTTGGAGCCGGCTTAAAAGGTGCTGTGTCGTTAGATTCCTGGACATTTGATAAAGTGAGTATTTTATTAAGAATGGAGTATTTCATAATACACCATGATGATGTGGATTCATTAGAAGCTTTATAAAACACTTTAAAAGCATATTTTTTTATGTTATTATTGCGATAGCATCTATGTACATTTTTAAATTATATTAAAAATATTAGTCCACTAGAATTTTAAAGCGGTTTCGTAAATTTAACAATTACAATCACTCCGAAAAGTATTACACTTTAAAAATTTTAGTAATTTTAATACATCTCGCTTTTTTTTTTTTTTATTTCATTGATAACAAAGATTTTGGCATGATTTTTGTTTAAAAATTAGTTTAATTTTATATAGAGTTCGCATGGATGGATAAATTATTTTTTAAAATTCAATTTATTGTACAATGCATGAAAAAATAATGCACACACACCTAAGTATCTAGACAATTAAAGAAAATGTATATATATGCCTTAAAATTGGTGTATCATCAGTTACATTATCTTTTAATCTAATATATTTTCTTTTTACTAAAAATTGCTATATAGGCTTTATTAAATTGGACAATAGTTACTGTCCAGTATATATTTAAATTCTAACTATGCAATTAATGTAATCAATTTTTCTATGTGGCAAGTTTATTTCTAAAATTGTAATCATTGATCACACTTTTATTCTTTATGTTTGTTATTTTCTCTATCTGAACTGTTTTCTTTATCAGAAAGTTTTCACCAACTTCAAAGGCTTTATTATCATCCCTCCATTTTTTACTAAAATACATTTTAATTTTAATAAATAATGCCTATTTTCAAGTAAATAAAAAAGTAATTCAACTTCTTAAATTCAATTCTTTTTAATCAAATAGTAGAAAATCTAAAATTAAATTATATAACTTAGAGAAGAAAATATTTTCTTGATCCTATGTATATAATACAGCAAATCCATTTTTGTGTTGATTGAATCATTCGGCAAAAAAAAAAAAAAAAAAATTCTAACAACACTTAGCTTTTTAGACTGTAGTGAATAATCTTAGATCTGGATAAAAAAATCTATAATTTATATATTTAGAAAGAGTAGAAACTCGAGTACAAATAAAGAGATAGTATTATAAGAAAATGTGGCTCTATACCTTAATTAATACAATCTATATTTTATAAGAAATGAAAAGAAATACACATTCTCAAGAAAGTTGTGAAAGGAAAATATTATTCACATTGGTGGGAGAATGATGGTATATTTTTAGAGTTTGTGAATGAATTTCATCTGGTTATACAAGTTCCAATTGGGATGCTGGTAGTAAATATTTATTACTACCAGCATCTAATATTTATTTCACTTTCTTCTCTAAAACAAATCAGAAGGATTATAATAAGATTAGAATTACAATGCAGCCTAGAAAAGATTTTTGTTTTATATTTTACAAACCATGATATATCAAGTTCAACATCTTAATTTATAATGCATCTGTCGTAATGGATAGTTGATTTAAAACAGTCAGGATCAGATTTATAAAATCTCTTTCTTCCATGTATTTCCTGACTTGGATAATGATGATTTATTTATGTAATCCTCTCTTAATTTTAACATTTAATACTGGAGTCTTCATGTGGGAATTATGTTCTTTGATCATTTTAACTGCAACAGTCTATTTTTTAAATGTTTAATCAACTTTAATGTTCATCAAACTTGTTTACTCAGTTCTTACATCTTCAATGTTCCACAGAAAATATTTTACTGGAATTTTAGTTTTTTTTTTTTTTTTTTACTTTTCATATTGGGCTTTAGAAATACATTTTAATGCCGTTCTAATAATAATATTCTAAATACATTCTAATGCCTAATAAGTTTTACTGGCAAATGGTCTTGAACAATTTGCCCTCTCTGAAAATTTGGAAAGTCAGACATTTTGCTGTTATTACATAAAATTTTAACACGTGTAGTCAATAGCAGAAAATATATACAGAAATCTTAAGGAAAAATAAGGTCTGTAGATATGTTAATTTCTGTTTGAGATATATTGATGGGCATTTCTATTTCACCTAAACCTCTTTTTACACATTAAATATGTTCTTAAAAAATATGATTAAAAGAAGTAACTATCATTATAAAAAACATGCCGTACTGTTAAAAAGGCATGCTTTTTATTTTTTACGAACTCTTGCAATTCTTTAAAGTCATAATTTTCTTGAATATGGATTTTCTTAACAAACTCTTGGATGATTATTACTATATCACACTACGTCACTGTACCTAGAGCTGAGTTGCCTCTATGCAGTTTGAGGATGTGATGTGGGTGAGAAGTCTGACTGGTCTCCATGACTCTCTTCAGTCATACGAGACCAAAGCCTATGGCTTAAAGTGGATTCTGAACCACTACAAACATCCATGGCATTGCTGGGACTCGAACCCGGCACCGAATTATATATGCACCGAGCGCCACAGCACTAGACACTCAGCCATTCAGGTCCCAATTTTGGATGATTGCTTAAAAATGAATAAAAGATGTTCAAATTGACTAAATTAATTTTGATATTCCAATTCATATAAAAAAAAATTGTTGTAGTTAATGACCACATTAATATCGAATAAGAAAAGTTAAAGTAACTTGGCAAACTATTAATGTTTAGTGTTTGTTCATAAAAATTTAAGTTTTTAAAAAAATCTAATTATTAAAACTATTTTTATGCAACTGTTTAAATTTCTGTTTGTAAAAATATTGATTTAACACAATATTTTGATTATATATGAACTATTAAAAATCTGAAATTTCTCTTCTTTGCTAAAACATTTAAATGCATGAATTTCCAAATTGAAATTTCAAGATGCTGCATGTAATTTTTCTACAAAAGCTCTGCTGCTTTTTGATAATGAATGGGATTTTTTTTATAAAAAGCTATAATTTTAAACAATAATAAATCAATTTATGAATCAGGTAAGTGCTTCTACTCTTGAATTACTCATAGCTTTGGAGATTATTCATTTTTTAATAAATTTATATATATATATATATATATATATATATATATATATATATTAAATTTAAAGTAAATCAGAAAATGCATTAAAGGCAATTCTTGATAATAAGTAATCAATAAAATTATTTCTGTGTGATATTTTATCTGCTTCATTTTACAGATGATTTCAAAATTTAAAGCAGCATTAGTTAAATTTGATATAACTTATCCTTATGGAGAAAAAGAGGATGAATATGGTAAAGTTGCTGAATCTGCCAGATTTTCACCTGAACTTTTAATAGCTGAAATTGGTATTCAAGGTTTGCATCTTTTCCCTCTATATTTAAAAATATTTCTATATTGTAGGAAGTATTATGAGTTTCAAACCCAGGAATTATAATAAAAAAATCTTATTAATTTTAATTATTTTTTTTGAAAAAATCTATATTAATTTAATAATATATTTATCTTCATTATCATTATCAAGTAGCTCTTTTCTCAATCATTAATCTAGATTAATATTATTAATTTAGATGCTTCAAATAATATCATTTATCTTGGAAGAAGTGTAAATCGATAAATGTGTTTCTGAAAAATTTATTACTCATTTTTCTTACATTAATATTCAAATTTTATCCATTTTCTTATAAATGAAATTGATCAAATAATAAAATTTAGATTTTTTTAAGGGGAAGTTATGAATTTCAGTCAAATTAGTGACAGATAGTTCAGATTATGGGTAGGTCATGAATAAAATGTTAACTGGTGAAAAACAGTAGCACACATCTCTTGATAACTTTTGAGACAATTGAATTTCAAATTCTTTATTACTTTTATATAAGTTTTTTCCATCTAGTATAGTGGTTATAAATGAAAACTAGCAATCTTAAACACAAGTGTATTTCTACCTGCAAGTTAAAAAAAAATAATTTTTTTTTTATTCCTTGCATTATATTAAATTGTAAATAACACTGTAAGAACTACAAGCTTTATTTGGAGTCGTACTTGGTAATCTATCAGAACAGAGAATCTGAGCCTTGCACCATGTAACCTCACCAACTATCAAAAACAGGACCATTTATTGGGTTGTAAAAAATAATAATAATTGTGGAAAGACAAAAAAATAATTAGGTATAGAATGTTCTATCTTAAACAACAACAGCAAAAAAAAAAATAATAATAATAAAACAGAATTCTCTTTGAAATCATTTGTACAGTTGCAGAATTTACAATGAATTGTTAGAAGAAAACAATTAGAAACAAGCAATACAGTTTAATAACATAAAATATTGAATGATAAAATTCTTAGCTTGCATTTTCAGTAAAAAAAACATGAATGTGAACAAAGTCGATTTTGCAATATATGTACTTTAAAATCTCTGTACACTCAAAAATATACTATAAATGCTATGAAACATATTGTTTCTCTTGTTTTTATTATGAATATTACCCTTGTTCTCAGGCCACTTCTGCTTTTGTAATTCATCACAATCAGTTAATTAAGTACATTCCTATGTTCTAACATTAGTCAAGTTATATTCAATATTAGTTATTGAATATGTATCTCTTTCTTATGATCTCGAAAATAAATTCCATTTCCTAATGTTCCATTGCTGCACTGGACACAAAACACTTTGAAAAATGCATGTAACTAGAAAAATTATTTGAGCACAGCAAAAAAGGTTATGTTTTAAAAATAAGTTTTTTCATATTAAAGATAAAAATATATAAAATGGGTTCAAATAGAAAATCTGTTCTATATATTCTGTATTCATTTTTAATTTAATTATTATTCTTATCCATTATGGAAGTATTTCATTTAAGACCTTTTTTTTTAGATTATGGAGAAAAAGAAAATTCGGATATTGCAGAGCACTTTAGTGTATCAAAAGATGATTTTCCTGTCATCAAACTTTTATTGAAGGTAAAAGCGAACCAATTCCCTATACTGGAAACATCAAAGCTGATGACATAAATAGTTTTATTCAGAAACATTCACGTAAGAATTTTGTCTTTTAAAATTATTTATACTATTTGTCAATAAGATTAAATTTATTACAGTTTTATAAAACTTCTATGAAATTTTCTATCATAATTCTATTGTAGTTTTTAATTTTTATTAAGGACGTTTTCCCCAAATATGTTTTTTGTTTTTGAATCTATTTCTGTATCTTCATAAAGAATAAATTATAATTTAAACTCACGTTGAGGCATTGCTTGTACGAGATTGCCTTTATCATTATTCCTGAAGTTTTTAATTTTTTTTTTTTATTACATCTGTTTCAACTAATTTTTATTCTCTTTAAAATATAAATATCGAAAATGTAATTCTGAAAAGAAGTAATTGTTTAACAAATCTTGAATGGAATTTGTACTACAAAAGGTGGAGTTTGAGAATGGTTTTTGTTTAAGGAAGAAATGACAGATAGTTTATTATTTAAAATGTTTCATCAATTTCTTGCTACAAAATAAATTTTACATTTAAATTAGCTATTTTTCTGTTATTCATATATCTGGTTTAATTATAGGAATTGCTTTTTGTAATACAATTATCATTTTTTTTCTCATATAAGAATAGTAAGAATAAATTACTTAACCTTTTAAATTATCCCATTCTTTATCTCTCAATGAACTGGAGTTTAAGAATCGTAAACATATTTATATCATTATTCTAGTTTAGATAATTTGCTGCTTAAATGTTTTTGTAAGATGTGTAACCTTTTCATCTTCGAAATTTTCATTTAGCTGTTCGTCTTATTTTAAATAAATGTTTACCTGAATTTGATGAGCTAGCGGAGAGATTTATGGCAGTTGATGGACAAGAACAAAAACAGGTTATTTTATCTGAAGCAAAAGAAGTTGCTGCCAAGTTAAATCCAGATGAAGAGAAAAAGTCTGCAGAGGTTTACATCAAAATGATGCAGAAAGTTATTGAAAGAGGAGTTGGCTTTATAGCAAGTGAAAGAGAACGAGTTAAAAACATTAAAGATGGTAAAATAACATCTGCAAAAAAAGAAGAAATGCAAGGACGTTTAAATATTTTGCATTCTTTTACTGTAAAGGATGAACTCTAAAGCACACAAAAAGTAGAATCTGTAATAAACTTCTATAATTTCTTAATTATATAACACTTTCATAATGTCTTTATGCATAAGTGTAAGTGAAACCAGACAATTTTTTTTTTTTATTTAGAAAGGAAAAAAATTTTTACATTGTTTTTTTTATATGAATTGAATGCATTCATGAATTTACAAGCTTTAAAATTTATCATTTAATGTGCATAAAAGAATGTTTTGTTGTAATCAGTTCCTAAAAATTGATAGTCAAAATCCACTTGCCTGACTGTGACAGATGGGAATGAAGGTATAACATAATCAAGTTTTAGATAATTAAAATATGCATTGATATGCGAAATAAATTGAGTAAATAATAAAAATTTTAGTGTTTGGGTTTGATTAAAATTTAATCTAAAAATATATATACCAGAACATTGAGTAAATTTTAGTTTTTAATTTTACGTGAAAGACAATCATGCTTGTATTATTGAAATAAAGCTGATTCAATTACTTCAAAAATTTGATGTTACTGCACATACAAATTAAATTTTTTTCATTAAATAGAAAGAAAAAAAAAAGTTCAGTTTCTTTTTTATCTATTTATTTTTAAATATTTGTAAAAAATTTAATATTTTGTTGTTTATTTTTCTAATATGCAATTTTATATTTAAAAATACACAAAATCTTTTCCACTATGCAAAGCAAGTTTGTATCAGGTATAAAATTTCCTATGTAGTAGATATTCTTTGACATTGAAAATGGATCCATTTTTAAAATGTCCATCTGATGAATAATATTTATTATCCATTCCATTGTAAAAAATTCCAACATACAATGCTATTCATATTTAAGTGTATGACAAGGTTTAGAAGCACTTATAATTCTTTTTAGGTCTTGAGCTGAAAGTTGCTTTGACTATTTTTTTATGATAACATAGTACATTTTTATAACCTTACAGATGTGTATCTTAAAAGTATACTTCATTGTATTGTAAATTTCTTAATAATTTAACTACAAATTTTGTTATAGCTTCTTTAAATAATGTATAGAAGTTAATCAGTATTTGATTACAAATAAATTAATGCACATCTTTAAGTTCAAGGTTTAAATTTTAAATGCACCTATGTTTTCGTTTTTATATTTTTATAAGTGTTATTCTTTATATAATTTTAAACAAAAATTATCTGTTAATAAAAATATAATTCGATATCGCATTCATTTCAAGTTGTATTTATTTTTTTATAAATTTATGGTAAGAAAATATCACTGTAATACATGTAAGAAATTTCCAAAGCTACAAAATTTTAAATTTTGTGCTGCAGGCTTTCAGATTAAATAAAGAGTAAAAATATGAATATTGAACATAATTCAAAACTTACATTTTTGTTACTATCATTTTCTCTATTACCATAATTTTCTGTCTCTATCATCATCTGTCATTTTTTCTCTTATAATTTTCTGCATGGCAAAAAATTCGATTCTAGGAATCGGAATCTTTTTGCCCTTGATTCTGTGACATAATTTTATCTACTGTAATATGTACTAATGGATTTAGAAAAATTTATGAAATAAATTTTAGAAAACCACTGCCTAAAAATACTTTTATCATTAATAGATAGATTTTCAGTGTGAGAGGGTTATGAGCAAATCTTTTAATATAAAAAGAAAAATATTTGAGCTGTGATGAAAGAAATCCATACCTTTATGTAGATGGCAAAATGCTTATCATATGCCATTTTGTGCAAGCATATAAAAAAAGGCTGGATGAAATCACAGATAAATATCAAAAATGCTTTACAGAAAACAAAATTAATAATTGTTATCCTGATCATGATTTATTAAACATATTTTATGTTATTGATTTTGATTCTCAAGTGAAACTTTTTTTTATTGACCTTTACTTATTTTATAGAAATAAAACATGTTGGCAAATTACTTTGGGTTTTTTTATTTTTGTTCCGTCTCCACCACATTTATGATACATGAATTTTTTTAGAATATTTATAACATCATAAACATTCATGAAATTGAAAAAAGCAGTAACATGAAAAATAGTAAACTTGACTATAAAGGCAACGTGATAGGTCAAAAAAGTGAACTAACGCAAATCTGCAAATTTTATATTGTTTTTTGTCCAGCAAAAAATGTGATTGTAGATATTGTATTGTTTCAGATTAAATGCAGAAATTTAGGATATATAATGAATATTATGAAAAGGTTTTAATTAATAATTCAATAAAATATTTGTATGGTAAATTTACTTTTTTAAATTGGCTGTAATCAATTTCCAAAAGAAATATATTGTCACATTGACAAGATTAAAAAAACATATTTTCATGGACTCATTCAAATATTAATTTTCATTTAATTCGACTTCACAATGGTTGTGATATTTTTATTAACATGAAAAAGAACATTGCGTAAATTATTTTATATCATCATCTTGTATTCCTGTATTCAAAGTTTTCATATCCTTAAAATACTTAATATATTTATTGCATCTATATATCAAGTAACATTTCTGCTTATTTGAATAATTTTTAACAGTAAAAACGATTATTTTAATTTTAATTGTAGGCAACTGGATATTTGATTACAATGGTTATCCATGCATTTTTCAAGATAAATAATTATGAGATAACTAAAGTACATGTGATATATTGTTTTAATTTGCTTAGTAAAAATGGTAATGATTTTTATAATATGTTCCAAAATTTTTAAATAAAGGGTGAAAATTCATGTTTGAATTCTAATGTGTCACTTATTGTACCACCTAGTGCTAATCTGCCTGGATACAAACAGTGGCATATTAAGATCTGGTATCACTCAGTGTGGAGTTTAAACTCACCACCACCAAAAACGTAAAATGAAATTTATTGAAAAAGCTTTTTTTTTATTCAATTGGCTAAGTAAAGAGGGCATTATGTTAATTGTTTGTAAACACTTCTTTTTATGAATAAAAATGGTGAAATGCCTTTTTATCTACAAGACAGTTTAATGTACAATATTAGAAAACTTTATTACTATTATTATACAATTTAATGAAAACTCAATTATTTACAAGTTTCGTTCACTAAGTTGTAATCCAACAAACTGTACAAGCTACGGTTTTTAGTTGAGTATGCCATTCATGCTCTAAGAATTTTCTCGCTATTTGACTTACTGATTGATATATAACCAATCAGACATCAACTGTCGGTTAGACCACTCGTTTTAGTCCTTTGTACCTTAACGGAAACAAATGGTCCGTCTTCCTTTTAAAACGCTTCACTTCCTCTTTTTTTCACTTAAGTCTAATGATTGGATTATCTAACGAGGTATAGTTGCCGCTGAAACGTTTTAGACAGCGTAGAGTTACTATATATCCAGGCTAGGAACACATGCAAAAAATGTTTTCTAAGTTTGGTTTGTCGCTCTACGGTCATCTTGTGCTCACTTGTGGCTAAATAGACCGGGACCTACAGTTTAACGTGGATTCCGAACCACCAACAAACATCCATGTCCCTACCAGGATTCGAATCTGAAGCCTTCGGTACCAATTGCCAGAGCGCTAGCCAGTTGGCCATCAGGCCGCAATTTGTTCTAAGAATACCAAAATGTTATATGGATTTGTCGGCGATGATCGACTATTGTGCCGAGGATAACACAATAAATATTGCAACCCAGCCATCAAAGAACCCGGCGACGTATTTGCAGCCAGTAAGAATAAATCTTCATAAACGACATCACTATAACACCTTATAAACAGCACGTCTCGGAAAAATACAACGAAATTGGAATAATATATTATACTCGCGTTTAAGTTACCATAGATTTCAACATGAATGCCAAGAAAAACCAAAGCAGTGTTAAAAAAATTAGAAAAAAAAAAAATATGTTTAGAAATACCTTCTTCGCGATATACAATAAAGACAGTAATGAGCCATATCAAGGAAACGCCAATGATAATTTCCTATATTGTCCGTTCACTCGTAGAACGATCTTAAGTAAACTTTATGGTTTATAGTGTTTACTTTATAGTCGGTTCTAGAAAATACATACCCATACCACTGTCTAAAACGTTTCACGCTGACTATATTATTGTGTTGTTTTAATATATCATCTTGTTGCACAGAATAACTCGGGACGATTATATGTTTGCGGAAGGGAAGAGACACTGAGTCACAAGACTTGTTTGTTTACGTGAGCACTAGCACAGTTCAAAAGAAACGAGACAGAGCAACCCGTCCCCTCACTCACCACACAATAATGCTAAATCATCACATCACATCACATCGTTCACCCTCAATTTGATGCAACTTTCGTTTGGTAAAGCCCATGTAATTATTTGACATGTTATTCATTTTTTGGTTCCGCCTGTTAGTGATTTTTCTCTTTTCTATCTCCCCCTTTTGTGGTTTTCGCAAAGTCTCTCCACTCCTTCCCTTCCCCAATTTTAGGGGCTTTCGTCGTTTCCATTCGCTTTCACCTGCTTTGTTTCCTAGAAAAAGATAGCATATAAAGAACTAAAGTATTCACTAAACTTCAGCGTAATCTCTAGTTCCGAGTCTGCAACTTGAATGCTATCAATTTCGTTCATTTTTAAATTCTAATATTACAAACTTTTTTTCTTTTAAATTCTAATATTACAATTTGTTCCCCTTTAACTCCCCGAATTAACCTTAAAATTATACAATTTAAAAAACTTACCTCCCTCCCCCGAATAGTCATAAAAATTACACACTTGAATAAATAATTAACTAGGCACTATTTCATCACATTTTTTAAATACATTTTCAGAAATTTAAATAACATTTTTTTAAGAATTTCACTTATTCAGTTTCTTGTATCTTGAACTTCGATAAAACTATGAAATGTACCAAAAATGGACGCATTCCAACAATTAAATACACAAATAATAAATTAAATAAACATATAATGCAGATGCTAAAGGAATATAGAAATTTTTTAGGCTTAATGATATTAACAATCTAGTATTCAAAAATTAAATAAATATAAATATTTATAATAAACATAAACTTATCTGTATAAACTTGTAAAAGTAAAGTGTAATAAAAATATGCTTGTTGCACAAATACAAAATGAGTGCAAGAAGAACACGAGAATATTGGTCAAGAATACAACAGATATAACATCAATAAAAAAAAATGTCATAAAAAACAAGGTTATCGGAAAAACAAGTAACGAGCCAAGTTTAAATGATTATCATTCTTTGGCGATCGCCATTTGGCGCGAAAAAGAGACTTAGCGAAATCAGAACCAAAAATTGCAGAATCCCGTTGTATGCAACAAAAAAGACGTATAATGCAAAACTAGCAATTTTTGTCACAGCCTTAGAGTTGGTACCTAGGGTAGGCCGCCTCCCCCCCTCTACTCCACTGGATACAAATCCGAACCTAAAACAATAGTTATCATTCAAGTAAGCCAATATAAGTTTCACAATTATAATTCAAAGCTGTTTATATTCAAAATGGGATTTTCTATTTTAATGTATACCCTAATCTTGTTACTAAAGAGGTTAAGTAACTTAAATTGTATTCACTATTATAAAAATTAAAATACTTGACACAATACTTGTTACTTAAAGAGGTTAAGTAACAAGTATTGTGTCAAGTATTTTAATTTTTATAATAGTTGAATATTTCTCAATTTAACTTAAATATTTTGTCGATATAATATTCTGATTTGATGTATAAATTATTTAAACTTTCAACAGATAAGTGGGACTATCAAATTTAAAATAACTGCTTTTTTTCTTCCCAAATTCCTTTGTTGTTATAATATAAATGAGATGTTTCTTATTAAAGTTCAATGGTATTAAGTCATTCGTCATTAGAATAAGATCAGAATCGCAACGCTGTACCCCCGCATATTATAATTCTAAATACATTCTGAATTAAAGATCAACTTTGTTAACTTGTTGTTTTTTAACTAGCACTCTTAGACATTCAACACGACTGATTTATGTACACTCTTGTCCATAAATTAAGGATAATTCAGAATCACACAGAAATTGAACTCTAAAATAAAAATTTCACCTGTAGAATTATCACACACATCTTGAAGAAGAATATGCAAATTACAGGAAACCACCAGATGGCGCGGATAGTACGTCACAATGACGAGTGTAAGAGAGGGGTATATAAGGAATGGTGGCAAAGAAGTAAAATTGTTCACAAGCGCTTTAAAAGCCTTTCAGTGCAATAACCGCATAGTTATGGCACAAAGGAAGCATTTGGATTATTTTTTTTTGTGGTAGAATTATCGGACGACTGGAATGTGGACATACCCAGCTGGAAGTATCCGATGAACTTGGAATCGCCCAGAGTGTCTTCTCCAGGCTTTGGAAACGATTCCAAGGTGATGGTAATGCGAGTAGATGTTACAGCACAGGTCGCCCCAGAGTTACAACGCCGAATGAGGACCGGTATTTAGCAGTTACTGCCAAAAGAAACAGCCGGAGCACAGTATCAGACCTGTCTCGTCAGTTCTCTTCAGCTACCGGTACGACAGTTTCAAGGCAGACCGTGTACAGACGCTTAGGGCACATTAGTCTATATGCTCACAGGCCTGTCAGATGTGTTCCACTTACCGCAACTAACTGTCGCCTGCGATTAACCTGGAGTAGAGAGCATGCATTGTGGACACCACAACAGTGGTCTTGTGTGATGTTTTCCGACGAGTCAGGTTTAGTTTGCAGTCTGATTCTCGCCGGACTTTCATATGGAGAGCGCCAGGTACCCGTTACCACCAAGAGAACACCATTGAACGACACCGTTACGGTGGTGCAGGATGGCTCGTTTGGCGAGGAATTATTCTTGGTTCCAGAACTGACCTGCATGTTCAGAGTGTAACGATGACAGACCATATCTATCGGGATGTCATTCTGGAACAACATGTACGTTTGTTTCGGGGCGCCATGGGTGCTGAATTTCTGTTTATGGATGACAACGCCCGTCCTTGCCGTGCAAACATTGTAGACGAATGCCTTCAATTGGAGGATATCACCCGTATGGATTGGCCAGCATACTCACCGGACTTGAATCAATAAAGCATGTGTGGGATATGCTTGGCCGACGAATTGCAGCCCGTCAACCCCCTCCCACCTGTCAACCGGAACTTCGGAGAGCATTGCTTGATGAGTGGTGTAATATTCCCCAAGATCAGATTGATAATTTGATACTCAGCATGCCTAGGCGTTGTAAGGCCTGTATTGCATCGTCCGGGAGACATACTCCATATTAACCATCATACTAACCATGTTATACTGTTTTTTGTAAATAGGTTCTTTTTTGAAATTTGCTCCAGGGAGTAAAAATCGCAATTTTTATTAATTATGTCAAACATATAGCATCTTTTTTTGCTCTTTACCTTTTGTTTAATAAATAGACTTTACAAATAAGTCAAATTTGTTTTGCTTCGGTCTCTTTCTTTGTCTGAACTTCATTATCCTTAATTTATGGACATGAGTGTATTATATGTACTGACCACCGAAAATGCAGCTCTATGAAGAATATCAATATTTATTACACAAATGACATAAGACACACATGTCAACCTATTGAAATTATAGCTTTGTTTCGATTTGCGAAATGTGAAAAAAAAAAAAAAAAAAATTTTTTTTTGTAGACTTCATAAGTTTTAATAACGCTTGCTGCTCATCTTGGCATTGAATTGAAAAGTCCCTGAACGTATGTTTGGGATATGCTAGCCTATGTTGCTTCCACAAATCATCAAAATTCTTCTTGTGTAGCCGTGGATGATCTGTAGTGTACGAGACTTACAAAAAAAAAAAAAAAAAAAAAAAATGCTCAATGCTATGCTTGAAATTTTAAGCTGTTGAAATATTTTGGAAGTTCTCCATTTGACACGGAGGTTCAAAACTTATTGTATATTGAAAATTCTTAAATTTCGCCATTGCCGTGCAGAATAGGGAAAATACACAGTAAGTCTATTATATTTTAATGAGTCATCAGATACTGCCATTTTTTCAGAATGGCACATTCTCTTTTCTTTAAGTACAACTGATGTCAACTTATAAATCTCAAATTCACAGAATACAAATTTGAAAATTGTCTTTTGTTTCATCTTCCCTTAGTATTGTTTTATTCATTAGTAAGTCATACAATCTTACTTATTGCTTGTACATATTTCCACTCGACATAGTCCATTATAATACCAAAATTGAGAATTAAAATTAATTTGAATGAATTACATTATGAAAATATAAATAATTTTCTTAATAGCAATATGGATAAGAAATTTATGGTTTAGTTTAGATATTGAAAAAAATTAAATGAAGAAAACTAAAAAGAAAAATTTTATTCAGTGGTGTATTTTATTGAAAAATGATTGTCTCATAATTAACTACAACTGAAACTGCTAATTCTTTTTATATTTTATATATAATCAGAAACACTCCTTTTTTTCAGTAAATTATAAAATAAAATGCAATTTAACTCTGTAACAGAATTTATTCAAAAAATTTAACAAACACAAATGACAAAATACAGCACACACACATACACAAAAATTCCTTAAACATTTCAAAACTATTTAACATTTCACACAAATTGTAACATTCATTCATTTTTTCTGGCTACTTCACTAAAAATCTAGGTGCATTCAAGAAAGTGACAAAACATGTAACAATAACCACAATACCATGTTAATCTTTTCACAAGCAATTTTTTTGTAGGCATGAAACGACTTTTCAACTTGCCTACATACGAAAAAGCCATGATAACAGAAATAACAAAACACAAATGACGATATTAACAGATTCTTCTTGCAGCTTAACATCATGAGGTTCTCTCATGCATGCCAAGTTTTCTGCAATTTACTTATATTTATTACTTGGTATTTCATACTGAATTAAGTAATAAAAATTAGGTAAAAACAAGTTTTACACCCAAGCTGCAGTTATTCGCCGTGAAATTAGTTTTATTTCTTTTTACGTTTTAATATTTCCATTAAAGAATACTTTAAACTGTGAAATTAAAAAAAATACACAACAAAAAATTTTAAATCAAAATATGTTGATTTAACTAAAATACAAAACACCACAAATACTAAACACTCAATAATATTACAATTAATTTCCTATTTAAAGAAAAATGCAGTTAGCCAATGTAATTTAAAAAAATAAATAAATAAATATTCGGATTAAGTTAACAAAATATTTTATGCGTCCATTATTCCAAAAAATTTCTCAATCGAACAGAATTAAAGAACCATTTTCATAACATTCCAAAATATTAATATACAATTTTCTGTACTTTTTTATAAGCATTTTTTCCCTCAAAAATTTTATTTTAAGACTGGTTAAACCAACTAGCCAGATAAAATTCCTACTGCATTAAATACAACTATACTTAAAAATATATTTTACACTAAAATATACCAACACCATACTTTTTTACTCAAATTGTACAAGACAAGACATGGCAATTTCACACATATTAGAATAGCCCAGTAAACAAATTTTTGTACATGGTGGAATATTATTTTTATAATATGTATTTCAATAATATTGGTGAAGCTTTACTTCCATAGATCAAGTAGAACAGCAAACACAAATAAAAGATTTGAAAAAATAGATTTAAATAACCTTAATGTAGTTAATTAAAGGCACAACAAAATTGCCTAATTAGAAAAACGTTCGAGATAAGAGACATTGTCTCAATAGTAATCGTAATGAGAGTTATCAGAAATAATAAAGATGTTTTTTCCAATGATTTTAAAACATACAACTACAAAAAACAAAATTACTTAATTGGATCAAACAATTTAACAGAAGCTACTTAAGAGTGTAGTCCCCTAATTCAACATACATTAAAGTAGACACTACAGAAGAAGCCAAAAGAACAAATACGGGATAACAGCTTCTATAGAAGGTTGAGCAAGTTCCTTTAGATACAGAACAAGCAACGAGAATAAGAGAAGTCCACACTTAACCAATTTTTTTTTTCAGTCATTTCATCATATATATAACCCTCAAGACCTAAATGCATGCTTTAAGCACATGTTGGTTTTCCTTAATAAATGATGGTTATTATTGTCTCCATCTGTTATCACATTTTAGTGAGATTTATTATAGATGATTAAATGTCGATGCATTGCGACAAATGTAGAAGTTCTCAAAAATATGTGGAGCACCTTTGAAACCTTTTTTAAATCCATTAATGGATACTTCAACTTGGTTGCTTTCTCAGTAAATGCATGCAAGTGCAGACATGGCTTATTCAAAACAAAATTTAATCTATTAAATTACTAAATTGATAGCTTTAAATTAAGTAATCAATATCAAGATTCTTTACAAAATCTCTTAATTAAATTTATATCTTTACAATTCAGTAGCATACTAACTCTACAAATCTTAAAAATTTAACACTTAAAAAAATCCCTAATTGATCAATATTTGATAATATATTTGCCATTACCTAAAATAGTTATACACTGGACTGGATACTTAACTTATAAATGTTATCCCATCATGTAATGTTAAATTTATTTTATGTGCAATCCAAATACATTTTTTTTTTACAGAGGACTTAAAAATATCCTTTACTTATATCCTTAAAATTTAATTATCCTTATATCCTTACCCTTTACTTATATCCTTTTAAATATCCTTTATCCTTTACTGAACAGTATTATTTTTACTATTGGATAGTCTGTTTTGAATATATATAAGGGCACTCCTCATATTGTGTAACATGGACCCCAGTGTAGAGTTAAGATAGTTCTGATAGCTTAAATACTTAATAATAAAGTCAAGAAGTCAAATTTCCAATACTGATTACATCCTTACGGGCATGCATAAAAATTATATCAAATATGACATATTTATGACTCAATATTTATTAATCACATTAATTATAATCTTCAGACCCACATAGGAAAAAAGGGACAAATTAAAAGAATTGGTTACAACCTAGTAATTATTTTTATACAAAACGAAAAGAAAATATATTTAGCTTTAATTAAAACATAAAAAAAAGTTACTAATTAATGTTGCTTATGGCAATTTTTAAATATTTCATAAGGGATTGTAAAATGAAAATAAATATGTACACATGACAAATATTGTGTGTGAAAACAAATGCACAATACAATGTGAAATTATGCTACATGTGAAGAACACCTCTGCCTAATCTCTTTACTGGACATGACTGATTTACTTAGAATTAGAACCCAATTAACATCCCAATTTTATAATGGATGTAAAATAATTGAATATCTAGCAAAATCTACAGTACATATTTTTTAAAAGTATTGGGTAGTAAATGGACCAAATGTTTAAATGATATTTTCAATTAATAAAAAATTCCTTCTGAAGTAAAAACTATCGGAACAATTTTACAAAATGTATGATAATTTAGTTTCAGACTAATATAATCACAAACATTTCAAAAAATATACATAAACAGTATCACTTATACATAATGGACAATGAATAATGCAAATATACATTCAGAAAAAAAAAGTAGGGAAGAGGGGACAAATTCAACAAAAGCTTTTTTTAATCTGTAGTTTTATAACATTTAAGCATAAAAATAAAATTGCAATAATTTTGGTCTATTTATACAATTACTGTTATATTGTATACATAGCTAGATTTAAAATTTCTGTAAATTTTTTTTTCTCTCTCTTACTTTAAAATATTTTCTTTGTCTGATATTTGATGTCTGAATCATTAATAGCTGATAACAGGCACATCTAAATTAAAAAAAAAAAAAAAAAAAAAAAAAGCCATAAAGGTTCACATCAGTTTTTTGTAAAATAGGCTCACCTTAAATTTTCAATTTTGAGAACCATAAATAAGATTATTGAAAAACCAAAACCAAAGAAATAAAAACAGAAGAAATAATTTTATATTGGAAAAAAAAAAATTAATTTTTAATAAGAAATCAATCTCTTGAAAATTATTTTAATATTAATTTTATTATAAATCAAAATCCACCGTTCACTTCTTTTTTTAATTCTCGAAAACACAAATACACATCAAGACTTTAATTTCCTTTACACAAATTTCTTTATCTTAACTATAATATAAATGATCATTTTTGAATGATGAATATTAATGCCTTCACTAAGCAACGAAAATATAAAATAAAAACAAATCAATAAAAAATTCAATATTAAAATATAAGCAACAGAAATCATAAACACAAAGAAATGACACAGTTCTTTTTATATATAATTAATCTTTTAAATAAAACACTTACAGTCAAAAAGAAAAGACATGCATGTTTTTATTTTCCATCCTTTAAATTAGTGACATTTCAAGAAATATTTACTTAGAATGAATAAACATTTTTTTCAATATAACACATTCCTTAGAATATTTTCTAAGACAAAGCAAAGTTCTTAGAATGCTACAAAATAATGAAAAAGCCAATAAAATTTCCTTTAGATCAGTCATTCTTTTAAATAAGAAGCAAAACAACTTTATATAAATAACAAGGAATACATTTATTTTAAATTCAGAGTAGAAATGATAAAAATATTACTAAAGATACTTAATCTAACTTCTGAAGCTCTATATTCTAGATCAAGTTGTTTATTTCCTACAAATAATCATAAATATAATATTCAGTTATTAGTTTCAGTAAATATTTCAATTATGATGGAATGTCCATAAATATTTCAAAAACAAACTACCAAAAAAATTGAAACAATATTCACTTAATAATAATAAAGTTCAACAAATCTATAAGGAAAAGTGTATAAAATTATTCACTAACAATACTCTCTTCTTCTCTACATCTCCAACACTTTAATTTTAAATTGCTTCAAAAAGGAAACTGCATAATTTCTTAAAATAGTGCAAATTACTATTTAGTAAAGTAAGTTATATATAAACACTCAAAATAAAATGGACTACCTACAGACCTAAAAATTTCAAGATAGAATTAGCCTGCAAATTGATAGAAAATATTTAATGAAAACAGAAATCATGAGTAAATGCATCTACCTAGAAATGAAATTATTATTTAACAATGGATTTCAATAAAAGTGTAAAAAGTAAGAAATAATACAGATAGAAAAGGTTTTCCTGACTTAAGAAATATTTTACATTGGGGGGGACAACAACTACTACACAAATACAAACATTAAACACTAAAAACATGTCATTAATACCAGCGCATATAATATATTAAAAGAAAATTTAGATATATTTACACTGATGATTTTAACAAAAAAATATCTTGCATACACAAGCACAAAAGGTAAATATTAAAAATCAACTATTTAAGAAAAAACTTCACAATGATACCATATTAATTGATTATATAGTCAATCGGCAGATGAATGTAACAATTTAAATTTTCATAAAAGCACAATTTCAACCATAAAAATTCTAACATGAAGATCAATTTATATTATAAATAATTTTGTAGTAATTTAAGCCATAATAAAATAACATTTTTCCAGGGTATCTAAATTTATATTTTAAAATGTTAACAAGTATTTGTAATTGCTACTGCATTTACTTATATTTCATTATTACTCTTGATTTACATGTTTTGCACACAAAATACCCATAGCAATATAATAAATCTATCGCATTTCATATAAATTACAAATTTAATTGATAAATTACAACAAAATACCAACCAAAACAGATTTGTAAAAGAATATTAAAATTTTACAATTAGGTTCACTTGTATAATATGTCTCAAGATAAAATACAAATTTAAATAATATTACATAATTTTAATACATTTTAGAACATTACATAAGAAATATTAACAATACATACATATATATATATATATATATACCAATTATATAATGAACTTGTTACTAATATTGCTAGATTTTATCTTTCTATAAATATCACAGCTTTATTACTTAAATTTGATTGTATACTCATATATCATCATACAATGACACTACTTTTCAAAAGCAATGCATAAAATTTAATGCTGTGCCAACAAAATAATTTCTATTAATAAATTATTCTGTTAATAAGTAACACAAATATGCTATATATATATATATATTTATTTTTAATAAATTATGAAAATATTAAAAAACTTTTAAATTGAACAGAAAAATTATTAGAAAGACAACCAGCTGTAACTTCAAAGTATTTCAAATTTACTTTTAAAAAGATTTTAATTTGTGCTAATATCACCATTCATTCAAAATAAGTTTTCTAACTGAATGTACTTGGGAAAAAAACAAAACCAGAATTTTCTATAATATTTATAAAGTGTTTATCTACCTCTAGTGTTTCTTTTCAAGCATAGATTTTTTTAAATTTTAGAATATGCTTGTTTAACACATTTCTCAATCTAGCAGCAGATAAGTATATTTTAACTCATTTATAATATTGTAACGAGAGCTATTAAATTTTTTATAAATTTAAAATGAAAGGCAAACTGAACAAAAAATAGCATATAAAAAAAATAATAAAAGTGCTATTATACATTCCTTTGTAGTTTAGAAATTCCGATTAATCCAGCAAAAGTTTAATTTAAAAGATCAATTATTCCTAATCAAAGCTAAATACTTCAAGATTAAAATTAAGTAGCTATTTAATGTAAAATTTTAAAATATATTTTTATATAAATATCTAATCATTTTATAGTAATTTACTTTAGAAAAGACAAGTTAATTTTAAACATAAATTTCTAATATTAACACTAATTTTACTGATTTACATGCTTAACACTAAAGAAACAACTTAAATAGGCCATTTAATAAATTTCACTTAAAAAAAATGAATAATTATTGATATAAATGGAATTTTAATTAATTCATGACACATGAAATTCTTGGTACTGCCATTTATATATTGACAACTTAACTGTTATAAAAATCAATGTAGATTAAAAATGAAAATATTTTTTACAAATCAATCTTGCATACAAAAAATGTCTGTAGTTCTTAATATAAAAGATTTATTAAAGACTAAATTAACTGCACTAAAATGCACTATATATTACAAAATTTAGCTTATATAAACCCTTTAAAATACAAAACATGTTAAATAAAAATGCCATGAAATACAATGTATTCTTTTAAATTAGTGTTGATAGTTTTGATAATGTTAATTAAAAACAAATATTTTATTATAAGAAAATGAAACATTTTAGATAGATGACAATGAAAAATGCTTTTCTAGATTAGATAAAATTATGTACAGCAACTTTATTTTAAAGTATTTTTCATTGTCAAGCCTTTAAATAAACAGTTTTATATTTTTGCTTTGCATCTTTTAGAAATCCTGAGGTCATATTTAAAGGTATAAACTAAGTTAATAATATACAAAAGAAAAAAATTCCATTTTTAGAATGATTACGACAATACATAAATCTTGGAATAAAATTTTATTTTTTAGCCTTTGGCACTTCATTATCCAGTAAATTAATTAGTTTATTAAAAAAAAAAAAAAATGCATACTTGAATGAATCATTCATGAAACCCATGGGACAGAATATCATTCTTGCAATTTACAGATTAAAGGAAAATTGTTCAAATTGAAAATGTATGTTTTTAATGCTAATAAAAATCTGAAAGTTAGAGATAATGAAATCTATTAAATTTGTATTCTTACTTATTATTATTTTTTTTTTTACAATTAGAAGTTCTAAAAAGGTTTTCTACAGCTATTTCTTTCCTATTAAGCATATAAAATATAACTTAAAAAAAGTTTTTAAATAAGATTTCCTATTTATAAGAATAGGGAATGTATATACATCATTCAAGCTTAATAAGAGTAATCCAATTCCTGTAAGAGACTTATAGCAGAAAAGAACATAAAAACAGAAAAGATAATGATAAAATCATTTTATCAATAATTGATTTAGGCTGAAAGCTACTGTCAAATTTAGATTATAAACTTTCATGATATAATCATTTAGTGAAATTTTTGGAAAATATTTCATTCTTTAACATATTTTTAAGTATCAAACTTAATGAAAATTAGGTCAACTAAAATATCCAAAGACAGATAGATTCATAAACATTTGAAAAAGCCAGATTTTTTTACTTCTATCAAATCGGCTGGCAAAAGTAAAAACCCTGCAACCATTCTCCCATAAATTGACCAAAACAGTTTCACTATATTAATCATTACATCGATTTTAAAGTGAATATCTTTGGAAAATTTAGAATTTTTTTTCAACTTTTCATAAGAATTGCACAATAGGAGAAAAAAAAAAAAGAATGTACTTCAAAACTAACTGTGTTAACAAGTGAAAAGTTTAAGATTTGAAAAGAAAAATAATTACACAACTTAATTGTAATTTAAACCTTCCCCTTCCTAAGATTAAATGAAAAAAAAAAAACATCACAATTAAAATTTTAAATACAATAAATATATAAATAAATATAATTATTTTTATTAATAACATATGACTATTTGAAAAAGTGTCAAGGAAATTTTATCTCCTGACTGTTTTAAAGTGAATGCAACTTTTTAAATAATACAGATTAATATGGCACTTTGAAAATTAAAGAACTTAAAAATAACTAACAGTAAAAGATAGAATTATAAACAACAGATTGAGTTAGGTAAAAACCAATATATATCTTAAATGTAAAATAAAAAACTGTTAACAAGCATACATAAAGTAGCAATAAAGTATATACTCTTATTATATACAAAGTTTTGCATTTCTTTTCTTCCAAAATGTTTATGGGTATCATATTGATAACTATTCTCAATTATTCAGGAATCTAGTGAATACTTCCATTCATGTGTGTTGTATCTATAAAAAGGAAAGAAAGAGACAAAAGGATTAAATTTATGTTTCCCAAACAAGGAAGGCAGCTAATTTATTCAATATCATTTCTAGACTTGTAAATTATTATATTAATTACACTGTAGCTTAAGTTTATACACTATGATAGTTTATTTCAATTCTACTACTAATAAGTTGCCCCCTTCCCCCAAACACTGATATAGTATTTTTTTACAATTCATTTGCATGATCATTACTGAAATAATAATCATTTTAATAATAATGAAAATTTTCATTAATAAAATTCAAGACATTTGCATCATAATTTACATTAGAAATAATTTTGGAAAAACAATGAAATTAAAATTCTTTATACTGACCTTGTTCTTTCTCAGTTTCTTTTCCGATATCATTCCAAACTAAAAAAAGATAATTCAAAAATTAAATATTGTTATCAAAATATAAAATTTTACATGTTTATGTATTTTAAAAGTTGTATTTCATTGAACAATATTAAAGATCTGTTTTTTAATATAAGTGTATCTATGTACATTATATATAGATGCATGCAAAAAATATTTGAAATTTAAAAACATTTAGGGCACAAATGTTTTTGATTGAAATCAGTAATTTGCCGACTAATTCAAGATGGTATAATATATCATTTACATACAGGTTTTTCTTTATTTTACTTTTTTTAGTTTCAAGTAATCTCCATATTTCAAAACTTTTCTGGTAGTTTCACAACCAAGCATTGAAAACATTTTTCTTGCTGCATGATAAAAAACTGATTTATTTAAAAGCAGAAATAAAAAAATTTCCTCCTTTTCACAGAAACATGCAATATTTTATCTGCCTATATAATGTTGAGACTAAATAGGCTTTGTTATCCTAATGATGCAGATTATTTTATTATTTACCTTCAAGAGATTGTTTGAATAAGAGATTAAAGTAATTTAATAATTTTAAGTTGATAAGAGAGTAAAATAGAAAATGCCTCCATTTTAAAATAAATATTGTATTCCTTTCATATATATATTTAAAATTCATAAAAAGTTAATAATGCAAAGGTGATATTCTTTTATTCAAACATGAAAAAAAAATAAATAAATAAATAGAGCTTCAACAAAATTTGATCTTGAACAGCCAAGCAGTCCAATATCTTCTCATTTCTGAGCATTAACTAGAAAAACTAAGTTTGAAATGATATGACTTAAAAAAAATTTCTTTTAATTATTTATATGACTATATTTATATATTATTTATATAATGTAATCCACCCAAGTAATCATATGTAACATTCACAAATCAAATAGAATATCCCTTCACAACTTCAAATTATGTCTTTCACTAAAGAATTCTAAATTTAAAAAAATTAAAATATTTTAGCCATTAGTTTTTACAAAATTCAATATAAAAATGATATGACATAAAATAGTACTTACCACTACTTAGATACTCAGCCAATTTTGAATGGTTGCTTTTATTATAATTAACATCAGATTCTTTCCAATATAAAGTTTTGCCTTTTATAGAAATACTTATATGGGGAGTTTCAATTTCTGATGTTACTAAAGGTAAAATACTTTCAGGTAACAGAGGAATTGGAGATTTTGGATGACAAGTATCAGTTTTAATGCTTTCATCAGATAAAGAATCATCACCAGTATCTTGAACCGCATGAGGGATACAGTCTTCAACACTACAATTATCAGAACACAATTTTATCATTTCTTCATATTCTATCCCGAAACTAATTTCAGACATACTATCAGGAGGTGAACAATTATTCATAATAATCACAGGAGGTTCTTTTTTCAAGAAGTTATCAATAGTTAGATCTCTGTTTTCAGTTGATTTAAATGCATCACCAAAAGAACTAATACTACTTGGACTACTATATACAGAGTCAGTTTTCATACTTTGCCATCTGCGTATCTGTCATACTGGCAGTAAAATCTGATGATACACTGGATCTATTTGTTGATCCAGACATCATAACATTTTCAATGGAACTTTTTTCTAAGCTAATTAAACAATCATCAACTTCAAGAACCTTTTTGTCAGAGGGAACAAAATTAGTACTTGAAGAAAGAGAATTCAAAACATTTTTACAAGCCTGCAAACTTGAGTTATAAAAACTTGGTTTTTTTAAGCTAACAACAACAGGTCGAGGTGCAACAAAATTTTGTCCATTTTGATGACAGTGAGTTAATGCAACATTGCCTGGCTCAGGAGCACTTAAATTTAATTGAGATAACTTTGAAATCACCCAATCAGAACTACCAGGTTGAGGATTTTCATTTTTTGGCAACTTCTCTTGTATAGGTTTTGATAAAAGTAACTGATTCTGTTCAGGGATTGCTTTATTATTCTCTATGGAAATATAACCTTGGACTCCACTGCATGTAGAAGACATACGTATAACATCAGCATAAGAAGCTTGAGGAGTAGCAGAGGTTGAACTAGGGGAGACTGCTGAAGAAATATTTGCATCAAGCAATGATTGAGAAATTTCCAGACCAGAATTTTTGTTAGATAAATTACCAGATGGTGGCATACTAGTATAACTTGAATTTAACTTCCTTTGCTGATTATGACTATTGGTAGATAAAGCTGGGAAAAGCATTTTATCAGATTCATCAGAACATTTTTTTGAATTCTCTCCAAAATCTGACATTGCATGAAACCGATCCCATTTTTTCGAAGAATAATTCCGTTGTTTTTTAATCTGCAATTGTTCATCAAAATAGTCAACTGAAAAAATTATTAACAGGACTTGAATTTACAAAAAACTGGTAGTTCAGCAAATTTAACACCATTGTTCAAATATGGATCAGGCAATACAGCATATCTATCATATTTTGAATTGTATTTTTCATTAACAATTATGTTTTCACGATATCTATCTAAAGCTTTAAAGTGGGGCTCAAACGGTAAAACTTTGAGGAAATTCGTTTGAACAATGCCACCTAATGCCAGGATTTGGAAATGGGAAAAATCTGCTGGCAGAATAAGAATTATTTGAATGGGCAATTTTTGAGTTATATGTTCTTTGTTCAAAAAATGTAGTTCTTTGTTTATGTTTAGAAGATTCTGGTATGGAAAGTTCATAGTGCTGATTTGATTGATAACTAAGAACTTTGTTTAGAGTAGAAATTTCAGATACTGATGGAGCAAAGTTATATAATGTTGGATAAGTATTAAATGAAAAATTTCCATTTAAATCATGACCAGATTGAACTTGAGTTGTAGTGGTAAATGAATTGCCAGCCCCAGGGTTTAAAACTAAATGTGGCCTGGCTTTAATTTCACATTTATCACATGTATGTTTTAAATAGGACTTATTTTTATTTCCATACAGACCAAGTTTTTTATCAGTTGGAACAGAGGCATTTTTATTACGAGATATGTAAGAGTATTTATTCCGTGCACTATCTGATCGTACAGGAAAACGAGAATTATTATTTACAAAATTCGTTTTGGCAGCTTCTACTTTTTTAGTTGCATAGAAGGAGCATGACTTTTTGACTGCTTCCTTATCCTTTTCCATTTCTTTGCGTGAATCATTTTTCTAACATCCAGTTCTAATTAATTCATTAAAACTGAAAGGAAAGAAAGAAACATATATGTAAAAACAAATAAAAATCTTGAACTTTCAAGATTCAATCAATATAAATGTGAACAAAAAATTATTAATTTTTTAAAAGTTGTATTTATTATAAAAGGAAAATTAATTTCCACATGATCTGTATTAACAGCATATTTGAATTCAATGAAATTTTTAATTGATAAACCCAATTATCATTTAACTTAGAATTAAATTCAAAATATTTAATGCATTCACCTTTTATATTAATCTTTATTTTTTAAATTTAAAAACTTCTAAAATTTATTCTAAAAGAAAATTTACCCGAACAAAAGAAAACAAGTAACTGAAAACTATTTTCTATTTTCGTACTATAATCGAACACTATATGTGACAAAATATTTTGTGATGAAACAGTCTTATTGCATCAAAATATGGGAAATATTAACTAAAGAGTAAAACAGTTGTAAGGTTATTTCTTTATTGATTGTGAAAGTTAAAGCTATTCGTAGCAAGTTAATTATACTTATGCTATTTGCTTGTTTTTTGTTTTCATGTGTTGTACATTATTTAAAATTTTAATAGAATTGTTTGATATTAATTTTTTTTTCTTAAATATGATAAAAAATATGGGATATTTTTAAATAAAGAAATAAAAATTTTTCATTTTTTCTGGAAATTTTTTTTTGCTAGAATGCTGGAATTAAATGGTCACAAAGTGAAACGTATTTGATAAAAGTAAAGTTTAGAAACACAAAAGTTTCTTGGGAACTCAATGGCAATTAGGGTGTGAAATTGAGGGTTTTTTTTATTGTTTTGTACCAATAAAATGGTGTTAGTAATAACTTAAGATGGCCTACAAAACAATATGCAATTGAATTAATTATACAAGAAAGTTAACACTAAAAATTTAGCTAGGAAACTACGAAACCAGAACTATTACAAGGAGACTAAGACAAATACAAAAATTTTATTATCAAAAACTACGATAATTGGAGGGCAAAATAGATTTAGAAAGTCTTTTCAAAGGGCAAAAATAATTCAAATAAACATCTACAGGCAAACCTGAACAGTAGATGTTTGGTACACTAGATAGACAAATTATGCAACTCATGGTTTATTTCATTGATATTATTGTTTTATTATTTCAAAACTTATTTATTATACATGTCTGCAAAGTGAAACATGTTCTCATATGTAGGCTATTTAAGGAGTTAAAAAGAAAAATTACAGATCATTTTTTAGAACATGATATAAAAGCACCTTTTTTTTATCCTTGTTTTAGCTATAAATTGCTTATTTTATATTCTATTAAATTAAAACTAATGATACACATTGTAAAGCTGGAATCTAAATATAGTTATTGAATGCAATGATTTAACACTTTAACGTCGAAACAAAAATTACATTTAAAAATTTCTAGAATTTTTATATTTAATATAATAAAAACACAACTAATCATCTTGAAAAAGAGAAACATCAACAAATTTATTTAAAAGTTTAACTTGGAACTCTTCCAAGATCCATTACTATAATGAAAGTAAAATATACAAATTTTCTATTAGAGTAAAATAAATAAATAAACAAGATTTTTCCCATTTTTTCTTCATTTCATACATATAATCTCTTATATGTATGTATAACAAACAAATGAGCATATATACAAATACATACTTGTACATGGCTATTCATATTATTTTACCTTTTGTTAATAATTGTTTTATATGCATGATTTTCAAAATTGCTAATTTAAAATGAAAATGAAATCAATTTCACTTCGAAGGGTTTGAATTTCAGTAGCAAATGGAAGCAAATTTGATTTTCAAAAAGATAAATTTTTAATGCATAAGAAGTATATACTAATTACACTGATTGATACCATCTTTCAAAAAGTTAAATATCCTATTCTAAAGATAGAACAATATCCTCAAAATGCACTTCCATGTTTAAAGTATACAGTAAGATCTTTTAATTTAATATTTGGTACACTGTAATTTAACTATTGGATACAAATTTCTTAAATTTTGTTTTGCTTACAAATATTGCAATCTAATATAAATATTTATTTTCCAGGTCCAAGTTACTCTCCCCCTCCCCACACACAAGAAGAATTTTCTTTAGCAATAAGACCCATATATCCAACTAATTTATTTCATAGTTTTTCATTGTTTTTAATGTTTATTGTAAAAAGTCCTTCTATTCAGTGTCAAGATTAATTTTTGTTAAACATTAGGCTTCAGTCAAATTTTCCCCAGAAAAACCAAAAATTTGGTTAGTATTAATTAAAATGTATTTTTGATTTCTTTTATAAATTTTACCTATTCTATGTAATTAACCTTATATTCATATCAAAACAAAATTTATTACTATACTGTAATACTATTGCAATATCTTTTATATTTTACCTATAAATATTAAAAAAATGTATAGTTATTTTAAAGGAAATTGCTATGCTCATTTTAAATTACCAAAAATTTTAATAAATTGATTTAGACTACAAGTGATAATTCTTTTCATATATTCTCCTCTGAAATCAAAAATTGTAACAAAATTCATTTGCTCATAAAATTTCTAAGTGTCTATACTATATATATATACTACTTATATTATTTGGTGGAAAAGTACTAAAAACGAAAGAAAAGATTTGAAGAAAATATTCATTTCTTCAAGGAAAACGGATTATGATAGGGATAAATCGTCGAATAAATAAAATAAAAAAAAATCAACTTACTCTTTAAACATATACGAAAATATTACAAATGAATTTAAAAATGTTAAAAACAAAAATGTGTCCCAATACAAAAATTGAGCTCCTGTTCATAAAAAATAAATTTTCAATTCTGACTAATTCATACTAATCAACATTATTATCAAATTTTAACATGCATATAAATCTACGAAGGTAAGGCCATTAGCAATATAACTTCTTTATTTTGTATAAAGAGGAACCAAAATAAGAATCATTAAATTAGATAATGAGAACACGAAGCAAAACAGTCATTAATTCTTCGTTGTTGAAGATCTACGAAAAATTATATCTTCAGTATATTAATGCTTAAATATTTTTAAGAAAATCAAAAAGTTGCAATGTTATTCAAAGTGTAGGCTTAACAATGAATCAAAAACCTTAATAAATGGTCAAAATAAAATAAAAGACACTAGTATTCGTAAAGACTAATACTTACTAAAAACGAATTTTCAAAAAAATGTATAGATAATTCCTCAAAAACAAATTTAATCACACTACATGTATTTTCTTCTACACACACACATAACAAATGACGAATTTCATGTAAGTGTTCAATTTAAAATGCTGCCAAAAGACGAAAGATAATTTTAATCAATGTATTATTTATTGTATTCCGAAACCACCAAGTAGATCTGATATAATTTATTACTCATCTCGCTAGAATTAATTTTATACTAGACTTTCCTGCAAAATATTCAATATTTGTAATCAAATTATATAATAAAATTTAAGTGTGTATATAATAATCGCAATAATAATAACTTATAATGGTTAATAATCGTAAATCATAAAAAAAAAAAAAAAATTAAAAAAAATTCCTTATATATATATATATATATATATATATATATTTACATGTATGTACATATTGGTCACAGTAAATAATTCATAGAATTTTTTAGTTTTTCAATCAGAAAGAATAACTTTTTATTTGCCACTTTAATGCTACAATTAAATTAACTCAACTTGAAAGAGGAGGATATCTATGATTCTCAAACGGGCAATTTAAATCTATATTAAAATGTATTGTGTGTATCACATTAAAAAACATCCAAAAACTGAGAAAATTTAAAGTGAATTGGGTTAGCATCTAAAGCGCGCATATGTTGCATCGATGAAATTGAAAACCAATAGCCATAAACAAACATCAAAGGGTAAAAAGCAAAAAACTGTAGAAGCTGATTAAAAAATATATATTTATATAAAATTTACAAAAGCAAGATGCAAAACTAGTTATGTAGGGACATCAACACAAAAAATAAGAAACTGGATATGATTTCCTGTAGATAGCTTTATCATAGAATTCGTACCTTCAGGATATTATAAACCCATGTTGTGTGATCAAAAGTAGCCTATGAGCTTCTGTCTGATATCGTGAAAATATATGTTTGAAATAGAAGAATGTTTCGTAGTACAACGTTAATAGTATAACAATTTTCCGTAAATTAAGTTAAAAAATGAAGAGCAAATGTAAAATAATAAATTAATAAGAAGTTTAAATTTTCTAAAAATTCATTAATATCGGTTTAAAATTATTTCATTTAATTAGGTTTTTCCTTTTCCTCTTATTAAATTTAATTTTTTAATTTTATTTCTAAATTAAAGAGAAGATTTTGTGAAAAGAAAAATATTAAAAAAATGCAGTGGCGACTTATAGGATAATAACTGGGGAAAGAAAAATGTGTTATGCAAAAACGTGGAAATTTAGGGATGGAGAGAGTGAAGGTGACAAATTAATTATGTTTTGATATTTAAAACAGTTTAAAGTCTATGAAAGTCAGTGGCAGTTTATGCCATAGGCAGAATATTTTGAACCAGTTTATAAACAACATGTGGAAGATTACTATAAAAGTTCCGTTTCTATGTGTAACTGCAGGAAAAAAAAAACCACGTTTCCACTATATAATAGTTTTATCTTCAAATAAATCACCCAACTCAGGTAATTGGATTCAAATAAAAAAAAAAGCATCACATATCAAGATTTTATTACACAATCAGCGTGTTACACGAAGAGTTAGTTCAACAAGCTACCTTACGTGATTCATGCAAACTGCTTTTATAAGTTCACAATTTGCATAATCCATAATCTGACGGTTGCAATAAACACAACCTATTATCCTGTACGGCATTTTTCTTTTTGTGTTCGAGGGCACAGAAATATTCTCTAAACCAGGAATGGCCAACCCAAATGATTTTGCGGGCCACTTTGGAAATGCCTCATAACTCCGCGGGCTGCATATAAAATTATATATCCCCATATTACATTTAGACTCACTATAGACATTTTATTGGAGTGAAAATTTAAACATAATGAGTTATTATTTTTGTGTTTACTATTATTCTTTCATGTAAACATAGATAATATAAATGATACTAAACGCACATTGTAAAAAGAAATATATAACACTAAAAATAAAATACAAAAAATATATAAATATAAACGAAATAAAAAGAATGAAATCATTAAAAAATATTTATTTTATTAGTGCAATATTTGTTTCTCCACTCTTTCACTTAGCTTTTGCAAATAGATCTCAATTTTGGTATTTGCACATAGTAATCGGTGTTGCGTCCGTTATGTTTTAGCGTGTTTTGTGTCTTGTCAAAAAAAAAAAAAAAAAAAAAAAAAAAAAGCCGATTCGAAGTAAACCGATTCGGTGTACGTTGAACCAAAAGCAGTAACAACTTGGGCTAACAGCAGAGCAAATCCACTTCTGCTATCAACAATCTACTGTGCGTATCAAGGGTTGGTCACTACATTACTGAGGTCACTTAAAGTGAAACATAGAACCTGTTATATTAGATGTTCCAAGATGCAAGCGCCTCATGAGTTCGCAGAATATAGTTTAATTATTCTGCGACTTGTAAAAAAAAATTAATTTTGATTGTAAAATAATATTCTTGTGAATATATGACAGATATTGCCTGTTTTATTTATGAGTTTACAGTTATAACAAGCGATATCTGTCATATATTCACAAGAATATTATTTTAAAATCAAAATTATTTTTATAATGTCAGCAATTAATTTTTGAGTATATGAGGTACACATAATGTATTTTTTAATACATTGGTTTCCACTACTTTGGTCATTATAAAATAAATATATTTTGTAAAAGTGTGATAAACCTAACATGCCGGAAAAATATTCAAGGTGGGCCGCAGGTTGGCCACCCTTGCTCTAAACCAACCAGCAGCTTCTGGAGATTTTTCAGAATAAATTTCTTGATATCAGGCCAAGGGTAGATCAAGACCATGACGGAAGTCATTGTTTCTAGAAAATCAGATTGGGTGCAAAAATGATCATTTTTAAATTTTACTTTCTAATTTTTCGTTGACTTCAACACTTAAATTAGCAGCAGATCCGCATACATTATAATAAACGCATGTAGTATATATAAATTATTTATTTATTTTCAATGGAGGCACCATAATTCTTATGAATTATTGAGTGAAATTTACGAATAGTGTTAATGAATTTGTTTCAGATATGAATGATATGCTGTCTATAAGTGAAGTGCTGGACGAGAATTAATCCTAGATACTTGGCTTCATGAGAGCAGTTATTGATTTTACCGTTTGTTGTAATAATATGACTTTACATATGTTTGCGCATAAATAGAACAGCTTCAGTGTAGAAACTGAGTGTTAAATTTGTATATGCTTGATTGGCTATATTTATCTACAGAGAAATGTCCTTCTTCAGAATTTATTGTGAATGAAGATGAAATTCTAAAGGAAAGGAAGGAAACTTTTGTTTCTTCTTCAACTAAATGTTTGACTACTCGGAGTTAAAATGTAGATGCTAATTGGTATTATCGTTACTTTTCACAGCATGAGAAAATTGTACACATGATTGGCTAGATTTTGAGATTTGTGAAAAATTCAAGAAAAAAAAAAATTGAGAAAACAAGGAAGTCTGGATGCAGAGGAATTTTCAGAAGCTAAGAAAAGAGTAATAAAGATGATTCAAAGAGAAGCATTTTTTGACCAGAAGGATGAAAAACTGAGAACAATAAAAGTTTACAAAGATGAAGATGATCTCATCAAATTAAAAACAAAAATTGTCTATCGAGAAGACAGCCGTTCTTTTCACAAGACCACAAGACCTGTGATTCTCTCCTCTCAATACTAGACTATAAAACTTTTAATATTTTCTTTTCATAAAAAGCATGGACATGTTGGGACTCAAATTTAACTTAATCTTCAGAGAGAACATTTCTGGATATTAAATGGAAGAAAAAACGTGAGATCAATTATCTCAAAATGTTTTGCATACAAGAGACATTCAAGAAAAGTTTAGATGCAGACACGGCCCTCATCACCAATGACCGTATTCGAGATGCTGCAGTGTTTGAAGTCGTGGGAGAAGACTTAGTCGGTTCATTATACTTGAAAGATCAAAAGAAGACTTGGGTTTGTCTTTTCACTTATGTGGTTTATCAAGCTGAGCATATTGAACTTGTGTCAAATAAATATTTGATACAAGCTCAATATGATCAGCCCATATATATATGCACAGCTTGATTGATACCTTTTTGTTGATCCTACTTTGATTTGTGGCAAGGAGAGGTAGATGCATAGTAATTTATTATGACAATGGTACCAATTTTTGTTGGGGCTGATAATTTGTTAAAGACTTTGGACTGGGATCGAGTTTTCGAAAATGGAACTGTAAATTGCATTCAGTGGAAATTCAATCCTTCTACTGCCTCCTGGTGGGTGGTTGATGGGAGCGGTTAATTCGAGTTATAAAAGATGTATTAAAAAAAGTGATTGGTCGTGCTTGTTTGTCACATGAGGAGATGATCTCTGTCGTGACTGTGAGTCGATTATTAAATTAAGATTTCTCGCATATATTTCAGAAAGAGATTTAGATTTTGTTCCTCTGTCACTATCTTTATTCCTTCAAGACATTAAGAAAATCGGATTACCAGACTGGGATGTAGCAGATCACAAAAGCCTCAATAGAAGGATACAATTTCGACTTACACTTCAAAAAGATCTTATGAAAAGATTCAGGGTCTGAATATTTAAGTTCGTTAATTCAAAGACCTAAATCAAAGAAGTAGTCAACGATATCTGTGGGAGTTGTTCTCATAAGCAGTGGAAATCGAAAATGCACTAATTGACCTCGAGTAACGAGATGAGTAACATAAATTACTCCTGTAAAAGAGAGAATCACCAGATTCATGAAACTTCGAACAACTCTTAGAGGAATACTAATACAGATACAATTGTTGTTTCCATTAGAGATTAGCTTGAATATCCTTAATTATTTCCCCAGTAAAGTACAAAAAAGCAAGTATATCTTTCTGAAGTATCCAAGGCACGGATGACAGGCCCTTCAGAATCCATTCCATGAACTATAAAAACTCGTTCTGGAACAGATATCAAAAGATAAAAAGAGACTTGAATTGTAACGCTATTGTTATTAGTTATGAAGTCTTCCAACTGAAGGTGTGAGGATGTAGAAACTGAGTGTTAAATTTATATACACTTATTAATGGCAGTGTAAACCCATGTGTTTAATGCTTGTAATTCTAGAATGAATCTGACAACAGTAGAGTTTTGTTTTTTTAAGTTCAACAATAGAATTGTCTCCATGTTCATGGTTAGATGTTTTAAATGTAAATATCAGTGTTGCAAAGGAGAATGTTGTGTTTATACATCGCGCATTAATTAAGTTTTTGAGTATTAGGAATATCGATCTACAGTTGAATTTTGAAATCGATATCCGACACTCAGTTTTATTTACATTCAGTTTAATGTTCCAATGGATAAGCCAGTACTCGAGAGTGTCAATGTAATTTGATCAAGTAAGGCCGTGTACATCTATACATAAAGAGAGTAACATCTTTAAAATGTCATTCATGTAAAGTGTGTAGTGGGGGATCATCATTTCAAGAAACTTTGCTCTTGTATAGTTTAAATCATTTTCCAGATGGAACATAAATTTGACTAATTATAATTTATTTAAATTGACTAATTATAATTTATTGATTCGTTAAAAATTCTGTTTAAAATATTTATCTATACCAGTGGTCTTTTAAACTGTGCCAATTGACGGAGGCCTTATGAGTGTTAAATTATTTAATAGAATCCATTTTCATTTTTAAATAATCAAAGAAAAACCCCAGTTGATGTGAAAAAGAATTTCTTTAATGAATGTACACAATTATAAATTTATAATGCTGGGTTTAATTTGTAAGTTGATAGTTTCAAAAAAAAATATCAGCATATAACTAAATTATATGCTGATATTTATTAATAATTATCGACATATAATATTTTTAAAATTTAGTATTAATGCCTGTGATGAGGTTAAGTTTTGTTTACGCAAATTGAAAATCTGATTCTATTAGTCTTATCTGAAAATAAATTTAATATTTAGCATCGAGTCTGCTTCTGTAGTTCATATTAGTCTCTATGTAAATTGAAAATGATTTTTCACAAAAATGAGTTATGACGAAAGGCATTAAAATTTTTAATTGCTTTCTTAGATATTTCCGGATATTTTGTATATAAATTTTTAATGAAAATTTGAGAAGTCTTTCACATTCGTATTTAATGCCGAATTTAATAAAATGTCAATTGTTTACATTTTTTCAATAATAAATTTTCGGATTTATTATAAAAAGTGAAATGGGATTTTAATCTAGTCCTAGGACTCTAGTTTTACTGAGAAATAGTTTACCGAAGATTTTTTTTTTAAGTAGAAAATATATTCCTGAATTATGAGTTTCACATTTTTATCAACGTTTATTCCAAACTAAAACGAAACTATATAAAAATCCAATAAAAATAAATTATAGATAAAGTGATTTTTAAAAAAAATATATTCAATTTTTTGAAACATTTCACATTTTTGTTTTTATATGATTTCCACAAATCTAATTTTAAAAGTTTTTTTAATTTTATCATTCATTTTAAAAATATGAATCTTAGTCCTTAAGGAGATTTATTAAAATCGTTTAAAACTAAAAACATTTATCTATTAAATTTCCGAATAATTGCCATAATTTTCATCGTGAATTTTTTGACCATATTTTGTTCACTTTCATAAAAAAAAAAAAGTTGTTTCTTTTTTAACATAAAAATCCATTTAAATTTTCACCATGCGATAACCATCACACTTTATGCAATAACATTGTTTTATGAGAGCTATATAGTTCTTTGCATAGTAAACTATGTAATGTGGATTTAAATTTTATTTAATGAATTATATTATCTAGCTTTTCATTCAAAATATTTTTAGTTTTTTTTTTTTATATCCATTTTACTACTAGCTGGTAGATGTCGACAACAATGAGAACATTCAATGTGTGGAGTTATGTAATAATTTTAGACATTCCTTTTTTTTAATCATGACCTAATAATGTTTTTGATCCATTTGCGCTTATGTGTGCGCGTCAATATCAACCTAATTCCAGTTCCTGCATTTATAAATTAACTAGCAGATATGGGCGGTGTTGCTCAGCTACATAAAATAGTTTTTAGTTTGGTAAATTTTATTTGGAAAAAAATATCGGTGAAAAGTGCAAATTAGGCAAAAAAAATGTAAAGGGCAAAACTATTCTTAATTATTATTTACCAATAAAAATAACTTATACATATTTTTCTATGTATATAAACAACACATTTCAACAAGCAAAAAAAATTTATTTAAAAAAAAAAAAAAAAAACCTACCAGATAACTCTCAACAATTGACAAATTCTCATTGAGGAATAAGCACTATATCCTGTTGGCTTATCTGGAGAGACAGTGCCAAGTAACCATTGCAGTTAAGGGAGGTTATATCCCTTACTAAGGAGCATCCGTTTGTTGTTCTTTCTTTTGGGCATACAAGCACACACACTGCTCTTTCGATACCGCCTTTTTTATTCCATACGTATGCATTCGATTAATTTTTGTGTTAGAATACTTTAACATAATTAAATATAAAATAATGTCTATGTATTTTGAATTTCATGTCTCCTAAGTGACTTTTTTTGTGGAGCTACAATAAAAAAGAAAAGTCGTTGGTTAAGTTTTTTGCCCCCAGTGTACATATTGTAAGTTAGTGAACAGAATTGGCTGGATTATGCAGTGCAAGAGGTTCTCGACCTTTTTTTTGCTTTTATCCAAAGAATTCCAATCGAAATATTCTTTTTTTAATGTATAGAATAAATTAACAAATAAAGGGATTATAATCGTCATAATAACAATAAAAAAAACTATATAGTAGTACAATGGCCATCCAAGATGCAGAAATGTGAAGGAAGTATCCTAGAGCTTTGAAATGTGCATAATGAGTGAATTATGAAATGATATGAAAATGATCAACACCGCAGTGTTAATGCAAATTATGAGTATCAGCAACGCTCCTTGTAAGCAGCATAATAAGAGGACACAAAACTTGATTTAATTATAATTATTTTCTTCACAGTTTGTCTAAAAAGAAAGTTTAATTATGTTACATTGAAAAAAAGACTACTATGCAAGCAGGTATATAAATTTATTAGATTTATCGAAAATGCGAAAAATTCTTTCCAGAAATCTATACTCGTGTTAGATGTTATATTACGCGAATATTGAGTCATTGAATGCAGCAGTGAGAGCTGACTGATGTGAACGTTTGCAGCAGCCTCATCATGACACTGAATATCTAAAGACAGCTCGAGCGCATAAAGGTTATTACAAACTGCAATATGAAGAATTAAGCTGACCCAGATAAGGAATTAGGATGTGCTGTAAAAAAACTCGAGTCGGCACGAAAACATTCGACGTTATCTGCCGCAGCGGTGAATTTTTTCGCTGCAATTACCTTAAACACTACACTAAAATTATAATGCTGCGTACAACACTGCTCATAGACAAACTAATAGTGCGGTATTATTCCAGACAAATCTCAAATTCTGCTTACAGTTTTATGATAATCACAATTAAGTTCAGCCCAACAACGTTGACAGATTACACGTCTTTTTGCATTATGCACTGTCATATCGATTCGACACCTGGCTCTATAACATAGGATTTTATACGCTTAGTATCTGTGACTGTTTAGTGTGCCTTCAATCTATACATCTCTAAAGTTTTAAATCTAACTGAAGCCAGTTTTCAACAGTTCAATGAGAGATCGCATGTGGTAAGCAATTTTCCGCAATCCTGCAATATCTATCAGGTTTCATCCCTTCCATGATCAATAATTATGTGATATGAAAGTATCATCATTTCTATCGGTGATCACAGGTACTACTTCAACATTTTATTACATGCATTTGTATATTTTTAGTTAAATCGAGCATTTCTACATGTAAGACTATACTTCTCTTCCATGTCAACGGATTTTATGAACTGTAATTATACACCAATTTCACTGGGTCACAAACAATTTTATGGTATATTTAGATCTTGTGGATATCACCGAAATTTTCTAAAACAATATGGGAAACAAACTACACCATCCCTATTCTATCTCTTCATCAAAACTGTAATATAAAATTAGCCAAACGCCTATCTTGCATTTAATATATATCTTTAAGTACATTTCAGATATGGGAAAACAAGCATTTTCGAACAGACAGATATCAGAATGAGTAACATGAAATTTTAAGAACGTGCAATGTCACATTTTCGAACACAACCATCTTTAATGTTAATTTAACTCCACAGACAAAAACAATTGGTGTCATTAAGTTAAAGACAGAACAATATGCAATTTGATGCGATTGAAAACATGTATTGAATACAAATAAAACTCAGTTCCTCATAAAATTAAGTTTAAAAACTTACTTCTTAAAATTAAAATTACCATGTAGTAAACCTTTTCACACATAAAAATATATAACTTTTCACACGTATTGAAATAAATAATTTTCAATTCCTAAATTTTTGAAATGTTAACAACTTTATAAGCCACCTTGTATAATTTTGTTTAAAATAATTGAAATTTTTTGGAGTTCAATTTTCTCTAAACTAATTAAAAATCTTGCATTAAGTTACTATTTTTAAACAATGCTTTGCTTTCAAAACAGACAAAATCTTAATGTAAGACAGTAAATCTTTTTTTCTGTATATTTTTGCATTATTTTATATAGAATAAGATATTTAACAAGGTACATTACAATGAACTTTATTATAAAAATTACACAAACATCACTTTCTGTATTGATATACAGTTTCAAAATGCAATTGCAGCTAAGAAATAAATATCACAATTTATCAACACAGAAAGCAAGCCAAAGTATGTTGAAAACACCTGATAAACATATAGTACAAGAGAATTTGTAGTTTATTTTATCACAGATATAACAAAGAAAAGGTTTCAACAAAGAAAAGGTTTAAAAAATTCCAAATTTTGAGTATGTATGATTATACACTGAATAAGAAAGCAAAATAATATATTTCAACTGAGCAAAAGATACAAGTTTTTTTTTATTGTGAAGCTATAAAATACTTTAAAAAAATTCATAGCTTTCATAAACAAATTTTCAAGAGTAGCATATGTTTTGGCACCCAAGAGTTATAGATAATAAACAGTTACGTGTTTATTCTTGTTTATAAATTTTTTTTCTGAAGTGGGCTTGAAGTGCCTAATTACCATCAATACAAATCTCACATATATAAATTTTAAAACACAAATTGCATGAATAAGCGAAACTATTAAAAATTTTTTGAAATATCTCTAACTGTTGAAAAGTAGAGAAATCAACATATTTATAGCAATTATCCTAAAGTTATAATACCACCTATCAAATAACTATTATAATACGAAATAAAATTAATTTATACCTTTACATTTTAATTAAATGCACTTATGATCTCACTAAGAAAAATAGGCCAATTTAATTCCATTCCAATTTATATACATGAATGTAGAAACACAAAATTACAAAACTTATAAGGATAAAATTTTAGTAACTAAAGATTCTATTTCAGTTCTGTACATAATTCAGACTTATTTTACATTTGGTTTTAAATAAGTACTTCATCAAAAAATATCAGAACGTTTAAATAAAATTAACATATCCTATCACAATAGAATTAATTGATGTAGTTGTAAATAAACTGACATAAATCTGTTTCTCCTTTATGGCCTGTAAATATATAAATAATATATGTAACAAGGGATATTGTTGTTTCTTCAAATTGCCACTAAATCAAAATTCGGTTATTTATAAAGATGGAGTTAAAAAAAAATGTGTACTATAAGAAAAATACCCATTTGTAATCTTTTGCCTACAATAATTCTAAATTAATTAGAAATGAGTTGACTAAATTTTTAAGAGTCATAGAAATGAATCCTTCATGAACAAAGATAAAAAGCGATTTATTAGTCAATATGTGAAAATGATGGAAAAATTTGATATATACAAAAAAAACTTATTCTTTTACCTTAAAGTAATGAAATCAATATCTTATTTTACTTTTTCTACTTATTAAATATTTTCATCTTGCCTTAAAGAGAAAAAAAGACAAAATTCAGAAGTCAAACATTAGAGAAGCGACTTCATTTTTGCTTCAATGAAAAATGAAGCTGCAAATTAAATGTGGTGTCACTAAGCAAGAAAATTAAAACCATGAAACTTTAATACATACATTAATGCTACAGACAGCCAAGCTACATTTTATAACTGAACTACAAAATCAAATGTGTATCTATTACATTATACATGATGAAAACATGAGAAAAATGAAACCCTATATTAGTAATGACTACATTAAAATATCCACTTAATTTCGGAAGTTAAAAGATGATTTTTCATTCAAATAAATCGAACAAAATTGATTGTAGGAAACATCGATATTTCAAACTAATTATGTGCAATCCTCAATACAATATTAATAATGAAATATTTCTCAATGGTTTTGGATGTGACAATGAACACCAAGAAAACTGTTCAACTATTTATTATAGGAATTGATAGCTAAATGAAGACAGATATTCTCAAACTTGGGAGATACTAAAACCAGAAAAAAAAAAATTAAAGTAGGTTTTATAAAAATTGTACTAAGTTCATCAAACAAATGTAAAAAACCTTTTCATTATCACTATAGAGATAGGGCTATAATTGGAAAAATGTTAGGTCCATTAATTTGATTCTCTGATAGATACAAGCTGGAAAAAAATTAAATTTTAATTTACCATTGCCTTCTGCAACCAGAAAACAATGCCTGTGAACTTTTTGTATACAGGTTTTGAATGTTTACATGCTTTCAATTGTTATGACAATGATTTTGTGTGTTCCCCAACTTATAATCATGCATTCTCTCATATTTGGCTGTATAAAATTGTTTAATAAACGATTATTTCTGACCAACCAATTTATATCTCATATATTTGAAAGATTAATAATGAAATCATCAAGAAAAGCAATAAGAATTTAATCAGTTCATAAAATAATTCAAAAACCAAACAAATATATAGTTACCACAGACTAATAGTTAATATACAAGGAAGTTTTCAGTGAGCTTATTTTTAAACATTTAACACACCCTTTCAATATTTTAATTATTAATTTTAAAATTCAGACTTGCTTGGAGCACATTTAAAGATGATTATTCTAAAAGAACAAGTAAATTTGAATTTTTCAAGAATTGTGTAGGATGAATAAGTTACAATTTAAATAAACTTGAAAATTACAATGGTATCTTTCAACCAAATCATAATAACAAAAAGAAATTCATTTAAAACACTCTTATTGATTAAATAATAAGCACAGATTACTATATGATAAACTACTAGAAAATTAATATCAAATAATACCCTTAATTTCTTGCTAAATATTCATTTACATGTTGGAAATAAAGATCAATGATGTGTCATATTTAAATGAATAATTTGAAAGATTATAATCTTTCAACAGTACAACAGAGAGAAAGTCAGTTATCTGATTATTCTCCCTCTCACTTGACATGTTTAATTTTGAAAAAACAAAACAAAGGCAGAAGAGATTTTATCATTGTTACAGACATTACAAAAACATTTCTTATGAATACAAGCTTAGCTAAAATTTTACATTTACTTTTGAGCAAAAATAAAAGTATTACAAAAAGAAATACCAATTTTATTTCTTATTAGGAAGGATATTCTTTGCCACTAGTTATGCCTGATATAGCCTACATGAATATTGATTGATAGATATCAAAATTTTAACAGTGTGTGTACATATATATATATTTTGATTAAATTATAGTTAACACTAAAAAATAACGTGTTAAAAAGAAGTTTTCGCAAAAATTATTTTGAAAATTTTTTGTTTTGTAAATTTAAATATAATTTTTATAACACACACACACACACATACTTAAATGACCATTAAAAAACTGTATACTGGCATTTTGAGCATTAAGTAACATAAAATCAATCAAATGAAATATGATTGAAATGTAGAAAATTAGATACAAAATGGTATTATTATGAAGTAATGTATTCTTCACATATTTAATAAGAAAAAAATTGAGGTACTGAAGACCATAATGATTAAGCAAATGCTTTAAAACAAATAGTTATGCACAAAACACAATAGACACTACAATGCTGAATTAAGTGAGAAAAAAAGTATTAAAAATAATGTCATATGCAAGTGACAGCTTATATATTTTAGAATGTCAGAATAATTATAAACAGAGTTTAAAGCAAAAGTAAAAGACGATAAATAATTGGATAGAAGAGAAAAATAGTTTCTTGAATAATATTCATCGAAGTAAGGTATTTTATATAACATCAAAAGCAAAATAGGCCAAAATGTTGACACAACTGCGGACAATGTGTATATTGCTTACAAAAACGTTAGGATAAGATAACTTCTTTTAGGTTACTAGAGGCATATTTTTAATGTGCAAAAAAAAAAAGTTTGAACTGTTATGATTGCAAATGTACACAGTTTCATGAATGTGACAATTTATATATCATGAATCAGGCATGGATTAATTGCATAATAGTAACATTTAATTCTGATCATCTACTGAACAGGTATATACTACTCATAAATGTTATCTGAAGTAATCAAATATTACAGACTGTGATTTCTGGTTGTAGGACTACTTGAAATAAGGTCTTTATTGAAGAAATCACCAATCCTTACAAGTGCTTAATGGCAGCAGGAGCTATCGGCCATTCCTATAACTGACAAGCTCTATAATATTGTATTTATTATTAAAGAGCAACTCCACCATGGCAGACCTAACTGTTGTATATTTGACATGTTCCATGTCTGTGGGACCAATTTAACATGCATCCAATTTTAATATTATCGTTTATTTTTTTTCTCTACAGCAACACCTTTAACTGTCAAGATTTTAACTATGATTTTCTTGCACCATTCGGTTCATCGGTGAATATTAATCAGTAAACTGCTTGTCTCTCAGACCCAATCTTTCCAGTTTCACTTTGGCAAGAGCCTGTATTCATACATATATAACTAGTATTTTAATAAATTATGTTTTTTTTTTTTATTTGCCTTTTTTTTGCATTACAATAAATATCATTCATAAAAATGAAAAAAGGGCATTAGAATTTTTAAGAATAAAAAAAAAAAAAAAAATAAAAATAAAAATATATATATATATATATAGCACAACATAAGTCAATATGCTAAAACCAGAAGTATACATGCATTCTTTGAAAACAAGCAGTACAGTTGAACAATTTTATACAGGAAATCCTAAATTATTACCATGAAAATTTTAAAATTGAAAATAATTCAGCAAATATAGAAAGTAACACTAGAAATAATGTGAAAGGACCACTCATATTAGAAACATTGCTAGTTAAATTACAGTTGATTAACATTTTCCAAACCTAACATTGAGAGAGGTCAAGAAAATATGTTTCCTTCTTGAATTAGAAAACTGATCATCATAAATCACTTAACTTCAATTTAAAAATATGGTAAATCCAATTGCACAATAAATGAAAAAAGGAATTCACTACCTCCATTAAAAAACCCTTTTGCTTTAAATGAAATTACACCAGACAAGAATCCTCTAAAAATCTTCAGTCTATCTAAGAAAGAATAAATTCAGATTACCCTCCATTGTGATCAAAGTTTCTTGATAGTTAATTCCTTAACAAGCATTTCAGAGTCAATTTCAGTAATCTAATTTAGTAAGACTATTATAATGATTTAAAAGCTTCTCAAATTATTCTTTTAATTAAAAAGAAATGCTGATAAATTCTGTGGTTAGATAATGGGTTTGGATTTCAGAATTAAAACAGTGAATGTAAAAAGAAAAAATACAATTCAGTTTCCCTTTTGAAATTGTTTTTGGACATAAAGCTACATTTTTTATTTTCATTAGAAAAGAACGCAGAATTAAAAAATGGTAAGAAATTAATACAAGTTTTTAATATTTTTTCTTTATTGCGGTTAAAATTAAGAAGTTCAGTTCAAAACTTTTAACACTGTAATGAGTGCATTTAAAATATGACAATTATATTAAGAATAAGACAAAGACATATTACCCTATTTATGTATTAAATATGATAAGGTACAGTTAAAGTATAATTAACATATTTTATCACTGAACTTGAAAATCTACAGATATAAATATGATGATTTAATTAGATTTTGTCAAGATAAAAATATATCAGATGCAAAGAGATTCTCACCTTTTTTTAGAATTAATATTAATGATAATGTTTTAAAAATTGATATAAAATCTTTTAATTTAAACTCCACTCATAAGAATACCCAATTCCAAAGCGTATCTTTTTTTTTTTTTTTTGTAGTTTGTATTCTATTCTAATAAAATAATTTTTATAAGCATAATATTTAATTATCTATTTCTCTGCTGAAACAGTAAAAATTATGAATACAACCACATTTTGTATTCCTTATTATTTATTTACATTTAAATCAATCACACAATGGATTTTTTCCACTTAATTTTCATAAATTCTGCAAAAACTATTATTACCCCAAAGCCATATAAAATAAATGTCTACTATTAGTTTAATTATATAAAGACTACAAAAAAAAAAAAAAAAAAACACAGAATGTTATTAAATAATTAGCTTAAAATTAATTTACCTGGTAAAGTTGCACATCACATGAAGTTTAATGATTTAAGATAATTTCTTAAAAATTGTGTGACTGGAACTTAGTATGTATGTCAAGTTCAATTAAATTTTTAGAAATGATATAAACAATTTTTTCTCATGATATTCAATAAATTGTAAAGAATTACACTAATAACATTAAACAAACACAACCTAGAGAATAAATATAAAATCTGTAGATATTGATAACTGTGATGAATCTTAACATTTTTAAAAGACAATTTTTAAAATTTTTTTAATCAGATATTGATTAATATACAGAAAAATTTAAATAATGAAAATAGGAATATAAAGAAGCTGATTAACTTTCAGAATTATATTTTTCAATCTTAAAGAGTGATAATCAAATGTTTTAATACAAAATGAAAATTTTATGCAGTTATAACTTTATGTTTTGGTCATAACTTTTCAATGTTATGTTTTAAAGAATTCACTAATATGATTAATCTTTAATTAAGCTCATGAATTTTATATAATAGCATGTCAAGAACAAATAATATAATCCAGAAAGCTAAAAACACTCACAATTAAAATAAGAATTAAGTTACTGACTGCATTTATTAACACTCCATGTAATTCTACTCTAACACCAAGATTTTATACAAGACATCTGAGACAATCTAATTCACAGAAAATAAGAACTTGATTCCAACACTTAACTACCATAATAAGCAAAAGGATGAAAATTTATCAAAATATTTCTTGTAGAGAGAATATTATATAATTTTTTTCAGAATTACTAAGATAGGCATATAATTTCCTACTGATTTTGATTTAGAACAAAAGCTAAATAATTGCCCATTTAAAAGAAATTTCCTACAACTGTTTCTTTTACTGCAAAGAATAAAAAGTATACAATTTACAGTTGGGAGTAGTTCTAGTATGATTTATTAAAATAAGATACATTACATATAGAACATTAATTTCAATTGGAGTTTTTTCATACAATCATTGAATTTCAAATGTTTTTATAAAAATGGAGAGGGGAAGGGGAAGGAGCAACCAGAGATTTATATCAAACACAAAATTTAACAATTGAAAACATTAACACTATGATTTAAATAAAATTAAAGGGGAAATGTTAAACAACATTAACTAATACATTATTTGACATAAAATTACCTCCAAAAGTTATCACAATTATATATAAATGGAATAATGATAATTGAAACACCAAAATATATTTGAACTCTTACAGAAAATTTTATAAGTTTTTACAATGTATATAAAAAAATTCATTGTTTTATTAAACATAAATGAATTTTATAAAGAAATACAATACAAATCATAGTTAATTCTGATTTTAATAAGTACTTAAAATCTGAAAATATTACAATTAAAGAAATTATTTAAGATTTATGAAAGTATTTAAAATAGCCATTGAAGACAGTAGGTTTAAAAAAAAAAAATGATATGTAATAATTCAAAAAATCTTTACAATAATTTATTCGTAATAATTCAAAATCTTTAACAATAGATAAAAAACTAAAATAAAACATAAGCTGTTAAAAAGGGGAGGGGGGGACCCCTACCATGTAGCAAAGTATGAACTACCCTACCAGTATGAAAATTGCATATTCTTTTGGAGATAAAATCGAATTTTACAACAATTATTCATTTCACACATTTTTAAAGTAATTACTTTCTGAAACAGATGTTTGCCCACACAAAATAATACAACATTCACTCTTTTACAAACTAAAAATTCACTCTTTCATATATTGAAAAAAACCTTAATTTTAATTTTATTAATGTTACACTAAATCAGCTTAACAGGATACTGATGAGTAATCTTCATCTATTCTTCAAGTTGTTTGGTTATCAAATTTAATACTGATTGTTTTCATTTGTATAATCTTTAAACAGCACAGTCAGTAGGATAGATGGATGATGAATTCTAGCATGTATAGGGTCCTAGGTTCAAATCCTAACAATGTCTGTGGTATCAGACATTAAGATTTGATATTTTGCCTAGAGAGCCCATTATAATTTTTAGTTCAACATTAATTTATGAAAAATAATAATTACTAGGAAAGTTATAAATGAATCTTATCTTTCTTCAGTAATAACTTTTACAGTTAAACAAAAACTGTGAATATGGGTGCACTTTTTACATCAAGGTCCAACTGTATTAAAAGTCAAGCACATTACACCAATATAATACAGCTAGTAATTGCAGCACATCAATTGCTTTAATCTGAAGGTCGTTTATCAGAAAATTTCTTGGTGAATTCTTCAGCATTTTTCATGAATTTTTTTTTATCTTTGCAATACTCTTCAGCTAAATCAGCTCTAAGTGGATGATCAGGTTCAGGATCATTAACCAGGGCAACCAAAGCTTGAATAACTGTAAACTATACAATATTAGTAAATGCCATCAAACGCATTTTCTCAAAAAATAAAATTACGATTTGAATATATGTAGATAATCTGTTTTTATACTTTTTGATATTACAACAAAAAAGAAATGTTCACAGTTTTCAAATACTGTACTTCTTTTTAAAGTAAAATTTTTTTTAAAAAGTAACAATAATATAATGTAAAATAAAGGAATGAAAATGGTTCTGAATTAACAAAAGTAGGAAATTATGGTTTGTTTATTTTTAAACGAGGAAAAGGAATTCTCAGTTATATTAAATAATACAACTATCCAAAGAACATAGATCTACAAATACATCTAGGCTTCAAATTTATTAATCAAATATGCTATGTTTGCTTTAATTTCTTATAATACTTAAATATGAATATGCAAATTATATATCCCTGAAATATAAACATTTTTATTAAATTAAAAAATTAAACATTTTTTTCTTACCTTGATCTGTTTTTGTAGCAGGTTTCCAGTTTTGTGTGCTAATAATATCTAAGCACACTTGGCCTTTTTCATCAATGTTTGGATGATAAATCTTTGTTCTAAATAAAATTTTAGGAGGCTTAAAAGGATACTCAGCAGGAAAATTTATTTCGATACGGAATGCTCCTTTATTGTAAGGTGCAGAATCCTGTATATAAATAAAAGCATCCAGTTTAATCAGAATTTTTGAAAATTTCCTCATATAAACAATTTATGTAAAATGTTATTAAAATTTAAATAAAAACCCAATTAATTGCATCAAAATTAAATAACAAATCAATATTAAAAACTTCTCTTAGTAACAGAATATAAGAACTAGACTTATAAGAAAACAAACATGTATAGCATAAAAATTCACCAAAAATACATTTAGTTTGATAAAACTAACTTTAATAAACGTTTGAATTTTATAGATAGGCATTCACTCTATTATCTATGGTTTAGGGCAGTAACTAGACTTTGGTGTCCCTTGTCTACAGATAACTCCTCAACCCCCCCCTTTTTCCGTCTAAACATAACTTTTTTTCTAGTTGAAATTAAGAATTTTTTTAATAATTAAAGTAACTTTATAAATTTCAATTGAAAGAAAATTTTTTTCAATAAATGTCTCATTGACATATGCTATTATATATTATTTCTGATATGTCAAAAACAATACAATATTCAAAGTTATTTGATAACATATAGATTGTAATATGAAACATACGCAATAAAATTAAAGTAAAATGTTCATTGGAAAAAAAATTGAATATACTTTAGTTTGATACTTAAATTACAAAAAATACTTATCTGCGTTAAGAAAGCAAACTCAATTATTATATCAAAGTTAATTTTTGGACTTTATTATTCTCAAATGAAAATAAAGCTAAACTGGAAGGCTTTCTTGTCCCAAATTACTTCACAAATGTTAATTAATTACAGTTTTTAGAATGACTGCTTAGTCATAGTTGCAGTAAAAGGACATATTAAGTACATTACACATGCCATGCATATACCAAGAAAATTTGTTGAAAGTGAACTGTTGTCCCCGACTTAGTAACAATTCTGTTTATCGTATGATGCTATTAATTTTTTTTTAATCTCCTTTTCAAATGATGCTTAAAAAAAGATAACAAGAATGGAAATGTTGATGACACATCTTCTGGAAACTTTTGGATAAAATCAACAGCTTTGTTATAGATCGTTTTCTTTCGTAAGAAGTTTAGGTTGAATTACTTGGTAAATATCAAGAACATTCTACGTGCTTCAGAAACGATGAAGTTGAATGAATAAAATATCTTTCTTAAGGCAAAAATACAGTTGCATTAAAATAAGATTTCTGATCTTTTAATCACTCATTTCTACCTAATTTTTGTTTTTCACTTTCCTAGCCTAACTGTGGCAAAACCTATTTATTCCCTAAAGCTCAAAGATTTCTGAATCAACAGGATCTAAATTTTCTTTTTGCAATTCAGCAATTTAAGCAAGGCATTCTCCAGTAATCCAGATGCTAATAATAGATCAATGGTTTCAGATTGCAATGACTTTGAAATAATGATTAAAAATGCTAAAAAAAACTTCAAATTATATAACTAAGATTAGGACAAAGTCAAATGTTTCCAATTTTTCTTCAGTTATATTGCTTTATTTCTTTTTCTGGCTAGACAAAATTAAACAGTTAAGACACTTAATGATATCACCAAATCTATGTTTTTAAGGCATCTACTGCATCATATCTTCCAGCTCATTCTGTTAAGTTTAAAACTTTCAGCATCATTTTTGAGTTTAATAATCCACTCTGGTAAATTGTTTTCAGTTCTTCTCAACAATGTTAAGACCAAAATAGCAATGTACATTTTGGACTGTTTTGAAAAACAACCAAATTACTGTTTCCTTCAATAGTATCTTATATAAATATAGATTATGGGCCAGAAAAATAAATGACCAATGTAAAAATAAGCATGTGGGGTTTTTCTATTACAGATTGTTGCATACAATTATATGCCTCACTCATCATAATTACCCCACATAGCCTTGCCCATAATTTGTAAAATCCAAACCTTTCTTGAGCAGCAATTTAATGATTTCTTCAAGACCCTTTAATGATTGATCTTTTGTTTTTCCTAGAAGAGATAAAAACTTCGTAAATTTTAAATTCAGCAGGTTTTTCTGTTTTCTTGTTCATTATTTTCACATATCCTAAACTTCACTTAATTTGTCAACTTTAGTAATATCTTAAGATTATATCCAAAACTGGTGAAAAAATTGTGGCATTAAGTTTTTAAGTGATGTTATCTATTTGAGATACTAAGAAGTTGATAAACTTATTTTGAATCCTTGGACACAATTCTTTTTTTGTGTTTTATATTCTCATAGAGTAATACAACCTTCTTCATCTGAAGAGTTGAATTTTCCTCATTGTCATTTTTTTCTAACAATACTTTCCTTTCATCTAAAATATTTTCAAAATGTTTCTGTTTTTGATAGGAGATTATCTTCTACTCTAACATAAGAAAAATGTTCTTAGGAAATATAGAAAGAAGCGTGTATGTTAAAAGCAACAAACTTAATTTAAGTTCAGCAAATACACAAAGATTTTCAAAAAAAAATTAAATTATAATTTTTTAAAATTTATCTTTTAATTGCCAAATTGTAAAATCATATTTATTACTGTCCATAAAACTATTTCTTATTAGATCCATTAAATTCAGTTTAAAAGTTTACTCTTTTCAATTCAAATTATTAAAAAATACTGTAAATAGATGAATGACTATCATTTTATTTGGCAGAAGCTATATTATATACATATAAAATATCCTCAATAAGTTTATATAAATATAAACCTTACTTGTTTTTTGTCATCATTCTTCATAGACTGATGAGTTTAAGGTTGAAAACTATTTAGCCAAGAAATTAAATTCAATTAGCTTTTAGCTGGCTCTGCAGATTTGGTCTTTTTTTTTTTTTGCTTTTATATCTACTAAAGTATTGTACATTCACATCGCTACAAAAAATGATCCATTGACACCAGATTCTTTACTTTGCTTGTTTTGGCGAAAAAAATTTGGAAGATTTGCTGACAAAGATTTCTACAATTCAATCAATACACTGCATGCAAAATGCACCAATATACTAAGGAAATAAGAAATAGTGTTCCAATAGGAATACAACAATCCTCGAAACAGTCTCTATAGACCCCTCAAGTAGACAGATCACTATCTACAATTGTTGGAAGCTAATCATAAGAAGTAATTACTAAATTACTCTCTTGATAAGAAAACACATCACTTTTGAATTTTGAATTTGCCTTTTTATACCTAATGTTCTTCTATAACACCCAATTACAAGATTTTATCAGAATACTCTTGTGAGTACCACTTTTTTTGTATTTTACTTCCTGCTAACCCCAAGCTTCACTCAGAAGCCTTTTGTCTAAACCAACCTGCATAGCAACGTCATCTGGAAGTAGGGTTGTTAAATGGCATTGAAGCATTCACAGACATTTTTTATTTATAGAAATAAACTTTATTTCTAATTAAATAAATAACTTTTAGTCTGAAAAGTGAAAATATAAATACTGTTAGCAAAGTTTAATTTTTCAAATTTTTAAAAATAAAATTTCTAATATAAAAATATATTTATATTATATATATATTTGTCTTTTCATTCAACCTCTGACCCCTCCAAGCAAGGGGATCTGGGCATTGCCCCATTGGTATTTACACCCCCAGTATGGTTGCTATCTATGTAATTCTTTTTATTGAGTACAATTTACGTCATATATTAAATTAGTTTTTAAAGTGATTTAATGCAGTTATAATAATACCTTTGAAATTTATTTATGGATAATTCATGTTTATACATTTTAATGACAAAATTAATTGTAAACGTTTTCAAACTCGATTTGACTTGGTGCTTTGAGATGTATGCTCGCCGACGCTGCTTTATCTCAATTTATCCAAATGTTTTTCTTCCTCTAAACAAATTTGCAGAAGTGGAAATGAGACCTCCCTCCTTAAAAAAACCACTCCAAAATTTGAAATTCCAAAAATCACCGAAAAATTCGAAATGCCAGGAATCCAGTTCAAACTCGAAAATTAGTCTAAATAAAATGAATCGCTACATGATAATGGTAAATAAATAGTAAAGTAGAAATACATACTGGAACAATTAATCCATGCCAAATAAGGATATTTGAATCATCAACACGCACATCCCGAAAGGACTTTATACCAGCCTTTTTTATATCCTGCAATTCCTACAAAACAAAATTTTAATACAACAATTTTTAATATATACAATATTAAAAATACATGCATAATGAAGATTAAAAGGCAAATAAAATACATTACACTGAAAAACTAAAGCAGTACAAATAATAGACGATAAAGCAATAAAACTATTTCACATCATTCTTTTTAATATATCTTATCACCAACTTATTGATTTCCATACTTATTTTATATCAAACTTAATTTAGAAATGAAGCAATAGTATTTGCAACCAATTTTTTCATATTCTAAGAGCAGAGATGGTTAACCAGAGGTCTAATTTATTTGATTCCCAGCCAAGTTTCAAATTTAATAAAAATAATTTTACTTTTACAGCTGTAATGCCATTGGAATTCAGTTTTTAAAGAAACATTTTACTATATAATGCATTTTGTAACAGGCTGTATATGCTCTTACAAAAAAGTTCAAATTTCAATTAAAGTTTTTGGTTAAACAGTTTTTATGTTTATATCAAGAAAAAAAGTCTCAACTCTAATTTGTAGGTTGACAGTAAAGAGAAGACTGCAATGGCACCAGAAAACTATGAACACTCCTCTACTGTTTGAAATTCTATTTAACAGAAATGTAAATGTTTTAATGTGAAAACTGATGAATTGTTCACTTGCTAAGGGTGCCATAGTCAGACATAACACAATGTAATGCAATCAAATATAAAATTGAAATACAAAGGCTTAAAAATGAATAAGATAGTTCATTTTACCAATGAGACAGAATAATCAATGAGAAATTCTCATCATTATGAGAAAGGGAAAATACTCTAATCACTTTTCTAACAGAAGCATTGATGGTTTTCTATAAATTAAATTTAGCCCTCAAATTGAATAAAGTTGACCTTCTTCCCTGTTATAGGGAACTTTTATTCACATACAGAAAGAAAAGAATAATTAAAAGAATAAAAATAATTTTTTTTAAATATCATTCTTTGCAAGAAATAGTTTGATATATTTTTACAAAACTAGATATAATTGTTAAATTTAATTTTGACATATGCCATAGATAAATTATTTCACAAGATTTCTTTCATTCAAAACTTGTTTAAAATTACTTTAAATCCTAAACTACTCATTACAATAATAATATGCAATTATAATAGTGAATTAAAAGGTCTCTAGAACTAATTTAATAATAAATTTTGGTTGAATTTCTTAGTGCTTCAATCCAGGTGTCCAAATATAACTACACAGTACAAGTGCTAATATGAGATGCAAATTTTTTGAACTAAAATAACTTAATCCATCAATCAATAATTCTATTAATACTCATGAATATGCTCTTATTTTCAAACTTAAAAAATTTAAGGATAATAATAGATTGAACTTAACTATAAAAACGAATAATAAAAGTATTGATTTGGCTATTAATAGAGAATGATTTGAAAATTGCTAAGCTGAATAAGATTAACCTTTTTTTTAAAGTAAAAAATAAATACAAATTAACTAGTTCCATTTTGATAAAGATATTAAAATATGTATATTATTAAAGACAATAAAGATAAACATAACATAGTTAATAAATAACTTGAGTATAATAAAGAATAAATTGAAACTGATATAATTTCATGGTACATAATTTATTTTAAATGAAAGAAAGTTAATTTATAGCTAATCAAATTATATAACCATCAACACATGGATACAAGAACTTATTTTATGAATCCCTGATTTTTTGTTTTTTTAAACCCCTTGTTTTCATGCCAAAGTATGACAATCATTTCCAATAAGCACTAACCCAAGATTCTTCAACACTACGAATAAAGTAATGATTTGAAATAAAAAAAAAATCCAAATATAGAATCCAATTCCAACAGAATTCAAAAGAAAATGCAAAATTATATAAACTATAATGAACAAAACAATATGATAGTTCCTCATATTGAGTATAAATTACAATATTTAAACAAACTGATATTTTCAGAAAAAATTAATTTTTTATATAAAAAATAAAATTATCACTGAGATAAATCAAATTATTTACCGAGAAAAGATATAGTTTACATAAAAATTTTAATCATTATTCAATAAACAATCAAATCAGAAGTTTATAATTTCAACTTTTGTCAGAACCTTAAATATATATATAAAAAGAGAAATGATAATAAATATATGATATGACTTTTATATAATAATTTATTGTTTTAAGTTTGAATAGTATCTGCTTTTAAAAACATATAAGAAAGAGAATAATAAAGTATTCATAAAATTAAAAAATAAAGTTTAGATCATCCATACTATATAGTTATTAAGGTAAGAAATTCAATTAAACACTGATATAAAACCTTTTTCCCACTCTTCAATTCTACAATGTTTCTTCTTTTTTATTTCAGAAAATAAAAACTTCATATAACTTCAGAATAATGTTACAAAAAAAGTTTGTTCTTTTAGATAAAAAATGTCCAATTATAATATATTTATAAATCTCAACAATAAAATTTACATTATGAAATAATTTTCTTCTTTTTTAAAATAAATTTAATCACTGAATGGAGAATATGTATTTATGATTGAATAACCAACAGTTATGCAACAGGATAATCGCCAATTTTATAACTTTTTAATTATTCAATTTTCATGTTAAAAATTGTAGTGTTTGAATAAACTTACTTTTAATAATTTTCATTCCTTTTACAATAAAAAATTATGAAATTTTCATTCAAAAATTAAAAATGAAATTAATTTTGATGACAGTAAATTTCGTCACATAAATCTATATTAATAATAAAACGTTTTTATTATACAAAAGTAAATAAATCCTTCATGTAGGTATTTATGATTGAATAACCAATAGTCATATGCAAAATTAATACGTAATTTAGAACTTTTCCATTATTTCATTTAAATTCTAAAAAAACTGTGATGTGATAAAGTAACTTTTTTTTATTTCCGCTTCACTCCTACTGGTATCAAGAAATTAAAAACGAAAGTAGTTTCGATATGTTTACAGCAAAGTAGCGGCGTTTGTCTAGTAAAATAAATCTACATTAAGAAAATGAATTATTTTGAATTAATAATGAATTGATACAAATAAATTCTACGATTATTAACTAGTTTTAGCTGTATGATATTAATTTTATTAAAAATATTGTTAAGAATTATATATATCGTCTACCCATGAACTCTTACAAAAATTAGAAAATACACTGAAAAAATAAAAAAATAACGCGCATTTGATTTATTGTTAAAAATATTTAGTACATTATCATTTCTGACATTTTATTAAACGAAGAAAGAAAACGAAATTATTAAATTTCAAAACTAAATTTCTAACCTTCTGCAATCGCCTGCTTGCTGCCATTTTGGTGTAAAAAGAAAAAGTGACTACCTTAATCGACGAATGCCAGATTCTAAAAATACATGATAGTTAAATATTTTTGGTTAGTATACTTTTAATATAATTTAATTTATGATAATGCACTAGAGCAATAAATTAAGTAACAAGGTAAAATTGAGTCAATACTACATGAAAGCATGGAGAACACAAAAAATATTAATTTATTTGTGTTTCGAACTCGGGTTTCTAATCAAGGTAGATTAACTATACAATGTTGAAGTACAGTTAGATATTTATCAAAATAACTGAATCACTGATTATGTTATTGCAATAATTAAAAAATTGTTTTTTGCTAAATATTGTTGCATTATTTTGTCTTAATTTCGGCTGACCTAAATAAGCGTCCCTAACTTGTATGTATAGTTGGTTGAAAAAAATATGGGAGTACCGTGACTCTTAAAAAACGTCCCAAACGCACAACACGACTTTTTAATTATCTGCAGCCTGATGGCCAAATGGCTAGCGCTCTGGTCTTTGGTACAGACTTCAGGTTCGAATCTTGGCGGTGGCATGTATGCTTGTTAGTGGTTCGGAATCCACGCTAAACTGTAGATCCCGGTCTAATTAGCCCAAAGTGTGCAGAAAATGACCGTAGAGCGACAAACCAAACAAAACCTCTTAATTACCTCTTTAGGGAAAGAAACTTTTGGAAAAAAGGAAGGATTCAAATTTCCTTACACGCCAAGATGGGTTGTAAAACAATGAATCCTCTTTTGAGAAACACAATGGGAAAAAAAGGATAATGGAGGGTTCAATTTTTTTTTAATTTCCTTACACGTCAAGACTAGTTCTCTGTGTTTATAAACCCCTAGGATCTTCTTTTCACTTTTATGTAGATGAAAAGAAATCCTGAGCTCTCCATTTTTTAAATTTCTCACATGCCAAGATTAGTTCTGTGTTTATATAAAAAATGAATCCTCAAGATTCTATTTATTCTTTTTTATTTACCCGAAATGGTAAGGAGGGTCTTGAAGGTTCCAATAGTTAGTTTCGCTGTACACCAATGTTGGCTCTCTCTGTGTATAAAAATAGAACCCCCAGCATCACCATTTTACCTTTCGTCTAAACGAAAAGTAAAAATTGGATTCTGGGTGAGTGGGATTTTTGTGTGTGTTTGTGTGCGTTTAAACAAAAAACCAAGGGTCCATTGTAATTAAAATTACGTTGGACGTTTTTTTTTTTTTACACATAAATTTAAATTAACAATGAGTACAAAAGCATGGGTCGTATTTCTTTTTTATGCAAAAATTTAATTTTTCTTAGCTATAATCCCACACTTATAAACACTGTGATTCTTGTTAAGTATAGTCATACACTTGGAGAATTTTAGTTCTGTTTGACTACATAAATCATGAGAAAACTCGTTTTACAAAATTTTGCATGGGTTCATTTGTTAAAAACTCTTCCAATCGTAACAAGTCTTTGATGTTTTCTTCAGATGACATCTCCTTGGTGTGATTTTTAAAAACTATCACACCAAGGAGATGTCTTCCTTCCCCTCTGGTGTCAAAAAGTGTTACTGGCTCCATGACATAGGTCTCAAACGTATTATCGACTTTCGAAATTTCATAGGGAAGAGGCACTGTAGAGGCTGTATGTACCAATGACAAACACTCATTTTCAATAGGAAACGAGGCTTCCACCGTCGGGATGTAATAGGAAGAAAGAATTGAAGAGGCTTTTGATACTAATTCAAATGATACATTTTTAGCAGGAAAGATAGTGGAAGGTGCTTCACAGGAGATACAACTAATGGAGAGGGAACCACTTTAGTTCTCCAACAGCTCTTGAAGGTATCATGTCGTGGGATATGGAATAACGTCACACAGCCGCCTTAGCTTCTGAAAACGAATAAAGTTCATCTTTTTTTTTTGCGAGCCATTTCTGGTAAAAGTGCATCAAAGTGAATCAAATTCAGGATGGGAATGGAGGGTACATTATTTGAAAGGAGAGGTAGATGAGGAAGATGCTGTAGAGACTGAAGAAGCGCTAACATGCGTAGGCGAGAAGTCAAGAGATGAGTTATTGCCGAAATGCCTACAGAAGTTTCTAGCATGCTTTTATTGCCGATCAACAGCTGACGTCTGCTGTTAGACGGATTTCACCGTAGAAACTGTGGAGAGCGTCTCAGTTTGGGTGTGGTTCAGAGAGAGGGACAGACGCGTTCCCATTTGTGTGACTGATGTTGCTGATATATTTGCAGTATGTTTTTCTTATAAATATTGTGCATGTGTTATTTATGTCGTTCATTTAGGATAAATTTTATGTTTAAAATACTAAACTGTGATTGAATGCTTTTGATTGTAGTAGACACTACAGTCTTAGTATTTTGGAGGCACCGACAAGAACCTAAAAATCATGCAGACCATTCTAATGTAAGTTATTCTCACTCGAAAATAGTTTTTTGGGGTTATTTGTCAGGCTTGTAAAATTGAAGGATATGATTAAACATTGTGATAAATTGAGTTTAAAGAGCATCATTGCTCAAGTTCAATGTTAAAAGTACACCCTGTATTTAAGTTTGCTTTCAGAGCCTCATTTCTCGTAGTATTAAAAAGTACGTCTTGTATTTAAATTTGTTTTCAGAGCATCAATACTCATAATATCAAAAAATACATCCTGCACTTAATTTTGATTTTGGAGCCTCATTGCTAAAGTATTAAGAAGTACATCCGCTACTTCAGATTTGTTTTAAGAAACATCATTGTTCAAATTGAGTATTAAAAATACGCCCTGTATTTTAGAATTGATATTTTGTATATTATTCTTTTCTTAAATGATACATTTGAACGTACAATCTGCACTTAAAATGTATACATAAAATATTTTTTCTTTCTTAGAATATTTAAGCATTTGTGTATTCTTATTCTTATTAATTGTTAATAAGATTTCATTTAGTTGTTGCTATAAAGTATCTAAAGCCAAACTTTTGAATTTATATAAATGAGTTATTTTGTGTTTTTGAATTGGAAACTTTTTTTACCCAATTCATAACAGTTTAAATATTTACAGAATTTTTATTTGCATTAGAGATGCAAATGTTTCTAGTATGCCTTTTTTTGTTGTTTTGAATGAAGAACGTTATTTCTGTTCATATTCAGTATATTTTGAACATATATTTAGTGAATTAAGTTTAAGTGATATTAAGTTTTATTATATTTATGTGATATTAAGTTTTGTTTGGATATATTGCATCATTGAAAGAATATAATATATATCTATATATCTATGTAAAATGAAATAAATGTGTTTGATATATTTTCACATTTTGATATATTTTTGTATAGGTTGGTTTGATTATAGTAACTAAATCGAAAATGTTTTGTAGTGTTAAAACATTTTATTGAATTTCTTTAAATCATTTTAGAATTGTTTGAAATCACTGTTAAATATATTTTGTGGAAATAATTAATGTGAAAAACCTAAATTTTTTATGGAAATTTAGAGTTAATATTTGAGAGCATTATTTTTATTGAAAATTTTTGGAAGTTTCAATTACTTAAAACAAGTTTCATTTAATGATTTTTTTTTTCTAAGTTAATGCCCTCAATAAATATAAATAGTGTGTTCTTTTTGAAGAAATATAACGTTTGTAGCTGAAGATCGCAAAAGACTTGCAAGTTCTTGCAGTTGAATTAGGTGTTAATATAGTTTCGATTATGAAAGTAAGTGAACTCAGAAAGGCAATTACAGAAAATCCAATTTATGATGAAGAATTTACGAAGGAATTATTTAATATTATAGTTGAAGATCGGAAACTGAAAGAAGGTAAGAAAAAACGAAGAAAGTGAGTTTGAATTAGAAAAATTGCGAATAGAATTAACCACTCTTCAACGTAATGGACATCCATCATTTTAAACAGAACTCAGGTATATTATACAAAAATATGACGAAAAAGAAAGCGACATTAGTTTATATGTGTTGCTATTCGAAAGACGAGTAGAATGGGCTCAAGTCGGAAGAGGAAATTTTGTTTCTCATTTATTGGAATTTCTTCTCTATGAGATAATACAGTTAATTGCTCGCGAAAGCTCTGACAAAGATATGACCATATGAAAAGTCTATTGTTGAAAAGATTCAAACTTAGTCATGAAAGAAACACCACAGAAGTATTGAATTCCCATGGACTGATTTTAGTTATCAATTAGAAAACTATTGGGCCACAATGGGTCTGTCGCGCCAATGAAGAAAAAGAAGAATGTATATATCAAACAGAAGGTGGGCCCATGTAGCTTTGGAGTCAGCACTTTTCTCTGTTATAAATATCAGATGTAAAAATAAGAAACTCTCAAAAGTTAAATAATTATTAAGAAACTCTGTAAATAATAATAATAATAATAAAATGGATTGGTAAATTAGGAAAACACAAGATCTTGATGTTAGGAAAGAGTAAGATTTAATTATTTAAAAAATCAGTTGCAGAATCACGATTAAAACGTAATGCAGCTTACCTTTCAATAAAGTCAATTTTGGAAACATTATTCTAAACATTTTTTCAGATTTCTTTTTAGACAATGTTTTGTAGCATTTCAGAATATAAAGAACTGATTGCAACAAATAAACTTATAAATACTTTTATACTTTCTGTCCATTCAAGATAGAGTTCTATGAATTTTAAGGAATATACTTTTTTTTTTTTTTGTATCAGGGAATTTTAGGTTTACGAAGTATCGAGTTAGGGATAATAATTAGTTAATCACAATACATTTAATTTAAATAGTTAAATTTAATGAATTGTTAATTCAATTTTATAATTCTATTCTTTTTTTGTATGTTATGCTAAATTTATTAAATTAAAAACTTTAAAATGAAACGCTAAATTTTTTAATAAGATTTAAAGTTTTAATCAACTTTATCTAAGCTATTTCATAATTTAGTTTATTCAATTATTTTTTATATGAAGGACTCTGGAGTTTTATTCATTATGGCCTTAAATAAAAATTGTCAAGATTTTTTTGTATATTTGAGATTTAGTACGATACAATTATTACCATTTTAAGAGTCTTTATTCCTTCAATTAATTTAACATAATTCTAGGTAGTAAAAGAATGACAAACAACAATTGCAATACATTTTTTTGGTATTACAGAAAGCTTTTATAGCCGTAAATATGTGCCTATTTCCTGCAGCAAAACCTTTTCATGTTATGGTAAAAATGTTAAATTTTGCTGCAAACATGTTAAACTCTTTTTTTATAAAGTTATTCTGTTTAATGAATAATAGATTATAGATTTTAATCATGCATAAATAAACATCTCTAAGGATTTCTTTTGTTGATTACATTGCATTTCAAATTATTTATCATTTCAGGTATGGAAACATACTAAAAATTGAAAAATACCAAAAAGATTTTTTTCCAAAGAAGATACCAAAAAAGATAATTTTTTTTTGTTGTACATCAGTGGGCCTCGTATTTCACTTATCTTTATCTACTTATGTATATTTTGAACAGCCACTGCTTTTGTTGGGAACCTAGTCATGTTGGGATATTGGGCAATGAAAAAGCGAACGCTGCTGCTAAATCGGCAATTTAATTTATTAAAAAGTTCGTCCCTTTTTTGAGATTTGGGCACTGTTTTAAAATTTACCTTCTCCTCTGTCTGGTAAAATATGCAAAATACGCAAGTCAATAATAAGCTGCTCCGTATTCAGCCGTCAAAGGTTTTCAACAAATTGATTTAAATCGACGACAAAGCGTCAAGCTGACATGACTTCGTATAGGCCCTACTTATTCACACATTCGCACCTGCTTCTATTTGTTCCACGTGTGATTGTTCACTTTTTTCGCCCATTCAACATATACTGGTCGAATGCCCCAGATTTCAAAAGAATTCGACTCAATCTTTTCGGTCATGAGCATCCCATCTTATTTGACTTATTGGGAGACACTCCCCATGTTAATCTTTTTTTTTTTTTTTTTTTTTTTTTATTTGCAGTGCAAATTGGTTGTATGCCCTATATTTGAAATTTGTTGCATTATTTGATCTTTTTTCGTCGGTGTCTTTTACTTGCATTTTAGTCGATAATGTTTAACAGCAACAATTTTAATAGGTTTTATATCAAAATTTTTATTCCATAATTACCTGATTTTACTTGGTACTGAATTTTACTTGATCTTGCAATTGAATTTTCAGTTGTTTCGTTTTCAACTGTATACTTATGTGAATGTTCTACTTTTAGTCTCTTCAGAATTTTAAAAAGCAGCACCGTTGTTTGGCACAACATGGCCAAAGCTGGCCCTTGTGCAATAAAAACACCAACCGTCTAACCAACCAACCACAGACAAGTTATGAACAAAGGATATTCCCTTCTGGGAGCACTATTAAGAAGAAATGTTTTGTATTTGCTTTACTTATGGGAGAAAACACAGAAAATTCCTCTCAGGACTGTCCATACGAGAAACTTAAATTTTGTCTCTTTGTTTTTGACTACAACACACGCTACGTAAAGATCTGAACCTGATCACTCTTGCAAGCTAACTATGCATTTTAAAACTAAGCAACGAGTCAGGATAAATACTTATTTATATTATTGTACTAATAATTTATATTATTGTATATTATTATTACTTATTTATATTATTGTAATAAAAACATTTGATAACAAGAAAGTATTAAAATACAATAGCTTATAATACTATAGTGCCGTTCGTCAGTCAATAGTAACAGTTTTAGACTTAAGTTTGAAAATTTGTCATGTAGGCTGAGACCCCACGTCAAAGCATTCCTTGACCATTTTTAAAGTAGAATTGTGAATTAATCAACAACTTTGTGGTAATTTGCAAAAGCAATCGAATATTCGCATGATTTGAATATACAACTGATAAAGAAGTATTACTTGTATACAACCCGAATAATTGGTTCAAATAAATAATAAAAAGTTTTCTATTGATGTGTAAGAGTTTAAATAAATTCTAATTGCATGAAAAAAATATAAGAGTATTTAAAATTTAAAATTTAGATATTTCTTCTCTTCTATTTCATTTAAATATTAGTTTATTAATGCGAAGATAAATAGCAGCATAATAAATATAGAGGAGTAATTTATAAAATCCGATTTCTGATTTTTTTAGTTTGTTCCTAACTATTTTCGTTAAATTAGGTGAAATCTGATTAATATATTACATAGAATTGTGATTCGTTTTTGTATTGTATTTAAATTGGATCATTTTCTCGATGAAATATTTCATAAAATATTTTTCGATCAGGTGATTTTCAATCTTTTAATAACATTTTAATGTGCTATGATTAATTTTTTCAGGTTTGAGAAATGTTCACTATCATCAGCTTATTATAGTGAACTCGTTTAGCGTTTATTTTTTTATTTTGATGTGTAAAGATTCATTTTTTAATTTCAGGTTTGGAAAATATTCGCTATAATCAGCTTATTTTGAAATAAAAATAATGAAATCAGACCATATTTAGACAGGGTGAATTATGTTTAAATATTTTAGACGTTTTTTAGAAATCTACATTATCTACATTGCTATGTAATAAATCCTTAGATTTTACATTTTATTCCATACGTAAATATTTTGTCCAAAATTTTTTTTTTTCGTTTATAACAAATAACTGAAAAATTTTACTAAATCCTACATTGTTTATCATTCCAGTGAGGATATAAAATTAAAATAAAAACTTAGACTTGTTTCAGTAATGGCTTTATTTAAAAAATAATCTTCATTTAACAAGAAAGCACTACAGAATGATTGGATCTTAAATCCACTTAGCTTGTTTACTACTTCATAATGGGAACATCATTTTAGTGAGTTAACGCTACATAATGGGCCAGTATAGTTAGGAATGCTTTCAGGAATGGCATTCTGCTGCCACTTCCAACCTTACGGAAAGACTTGGCCAAATTTTTTTTTTTTAGATTTAATAAATAGAATATTAGAAAGATTTTAACAAGTAAATAAAAAAAAATGTATACATGAACTTTTTTTATTTTTAATGAAGATATCTAAAAGAAATTATTTTTAGTTTATCTAAATGCTAATAATCTTATTTCCATAAAAACGATCATAATTCCATTAAACATGAAAATTATTTAATTCTATTCTGTTGTTATTGTTTTAATGCAGCTGGAAATACAGAGACAGTTAGTCTTTATACCATAAGCAAGGGCTGCACCGCTGTTATTCATTTGACACTACCCAGGCAGCACGTGTAGCTTGAAGATAGACTACGGACTCGAGTAACACTACCCCCACAACGGTCTACGATCGTATTAGACCGGGACCTAGGATTTAAAGTGGATTCCGAACCACTACAAATTTCCATGGCACCGTCGGGACTCGAACCCGAAAACCTGCGGTACCAAGAGCCAGAGCGCTAGTCACTCGGCCATCAGGCCCCTATAATTCAATTTTATTGCAAAATGTTTCAATAATACCCAACAGATGGCAGCACTATTCACAACTATGAGAAGTTATGAATAATTGATGCATATTAATTAACTGCTATAGTTATAATTTTCTATTCGTTCTTATAATAACTGGAAAAATTTTCATACTTATTGTAAGCTAATAAATAATAAATTAAATCTCACACTTTTCATTTTGGTTTTTGGAAAAAAAAAAAAAAAAAATTCTCAAATATGACGTTAACAATAAAGCTTCTTATTCAAATGTTTAAAGAACGTTTGTTCCAGTAGTTTATAATATTTGATTTATGCTATAACAGTTTCAGTGATCTTTTAATTTAAAATTAAATAAATGAGTTTTCATCATTTTTTATTTAATTCATATAGTCCTTTGTTGATTCTAGATTTTTACTTATTATTTCATAGATAAATAGTTCCTCAAGACTTCTGTCCCTCTCATTGCCTTTTAAAATTTTGATAAATTGTACTCTAATAAATATTTCATTAATAGTATAATACTAAAAGGGTGAAATAGACAAAAGGTCACACTATCAATTTCAATTTTAATTTACCTTTATGAATTAAAACAACGTAGTAATGAAAAAAGATGTAGTTGTATATATTATTGCAAACTTTCAAATACAGTTAAATATAATAATTAGTAGCTTGTGATGTAATATTTTTAATTTATGAATTTTAAAAAATGGGTTTCAAAAACTATATTTTTAAATTTAGATAAAATTTTTTAACACTAATTTAAATAAATTATTATTTAAAATGTTTACATTGTTTTTTATTCTGTGACTACCTAATACTGATTAACAATTTTTTATTATTCATAATTTTCACCTGGAAAAGTATCTATGTTGTTAATATTACATGTTATTATATAATTATATAACATTATTATTGTTATATAAAGTATATATGTTTTCGTTATGTTTCCTACATTTAATCAAATAAGAAAAATTAATTTAATGTTACTTAATTAAAATATTGTAAAGATTTAGAATTCAGACTTTGACCTGATTTTATGACTTTTTAGCTTGATAAGAATTTATTGATATTTGACCGAAGACTTTGACTAATTTTTAAGAATAAATTGATGGAATCCTGATAAGTATTTATGCTAATTAAATATTAAGATCAGAAATAATATGAAAGAACTTGCACATATTAATTCTAATTAACAAAGTTTTAACGTATGCAAAACTTTCTTGTAACCTTAGTGCATTAATTTCTTGCGTTAAGCTTAAAACTAATTATTACTTAAGTTAGATGTTAATGTTTGCTGTATACATTTAAAATTTTTATTTTTCAAGTTAACTTCTATTCTTGTATGTAGGTATGAGTATCACTGTACTGTTTTTCTCTTTATTAAATTATAATTAATAATAATTAAATTTTTGTATCCAGAAATTAAAACTTTATCTTATATTTATTATTTAAATTTGATGTTATATTTATCTGAGGGGAGTACATTACTTTACGGGAGGCATTTAAAGCGGCGTCCAGACGAGAGTACGAGAACTAGTGAGTCAGTCTCACAGACCAATTATAAACCAGTTTGTCTCAATGTGGACAGAACCCTCGGAGTGAGTCATCTGTCTCGGTCTGGCACCGATTAGAGTCATTTTTTTCTGTGCATCAAAGGGATTCTGGCTGAAGGCATTTTCGACTAGCTGTCACTCAGTCAGAGATAATGTGGCTTGTTTCTCGCGGTCAGACGGAGATACTCAGAACGAGATCACCTCGCCTTTCTCGTACTCTCTCGTCTGGACGCCGCATTAGGGATAACTGCTTCGCATTTGTATATCGTATGGGAGAAAAGTTTGAAAACTCATGAGGCAGCCTGACTATTGCCTTATATACGTTATTACAATCACCGTCGAATTTCACAGTTTCTGAAGGAAGTGAAGGCAATGGAAACCCCCAGGGGATTTGAACTTGAGTCATTCTGCACTTTAGCTGGTGTACGAATTGCGCTAATTGCATATGCATATTAGGCCCTTAAAATTTTAATTACAATTTTTTATCATATTAATAAGCAGACATTCTTTTTGCTGCAACGATAATTTTGATTTTTGATTATTTTATTACTCTTAGTGATTACTTGTTTTGATAACTATAACATCCTTAACAAAATACACAATGAATTAAATTATTCCATAAAAAAGATAATTTTGTTATTGAAAAATATCGAGGAAGTAAATTGAGGCAAATATATTGAGGAATATTTGCTTATAGGAATAAGCTATTGAAACAAATTTATCGATTAAATAAAACAAGCTTATTTATTGTCCTTTAAATTCAAAACAATTAAATTAGATTGATTGAAGAAAACATAGATGGTAAAATGTTTTAACCAATTGTACAACATTCGTTAATTTCTACATAAACAAATAATATTTAAATTTATTCATGAAAGATTATATTCTGAGCTATATTTAGTCTCAAATAAAACGTAATATACAAAATTAATCGAAATAATTAACTCAACACAATACCACAACAACTATAACAAATTACTCATTTAAAAATGGCAAGTATAAAAGAGATATTTTGGATATAAAGATTTAAAATTTAGATTATGAATTAAATATTTAACTATTATTATAATACATCAAATCTCTTTATATTAAAAGATTAGCTAAAATATGTAAAGTTGTTCAAATTTCTCAGAAATTATTTGCCCGATTATAATCAAGTTTGTTGTTAGATCTAGTCGAAGATTAATTCAAATATTTACAAATTTAATCACGTAATCGTTAGGCGGACAGATTTCTTGGGAACCGTCTGACCCATCAGACCCCAAAATTTTGTTATATTAAATTTTAATCATATTAATAAGCAGATATTCTTTTTGCTGTAATGATAATTTTAGTTTTTAGCTATTTTATTACTTTAAGATTGTTGTTTTGATACTACTTGTTTTGATAACTACGAAATCTTTAACAAAATATGCAATGAATTAAATTGTTCTATTATAATAGAGATTATTCCCTTTTTTGAGGAATATTTGATAAGCTACTGGAATAAATTTAGTGTTTAAATGAAACTAGCTTGTTTATTATCATTTAAATCAAAACAATTAAATTAGATTGATTGACGAAAACATAGTGAGAAGTATTATTGAAAACCGATACTTTTGTAATAAAAGGATTTCAAAACAAAACTGTGAAATGTTAAAAGATGATGCAAGTTTTACATTATCTTTTTTTTTTTTTTTTTTTTTTGCATTGTCTTGACTGGACGTATGACTTTGAGATTTATTTTGAGTTATTATTTTTAATCAGTGTCCAAAAAGTAAAACCAGTTTTCAACTTAAATCTCCCGGGCATATGGTATTTCATTTTTTTCTTTTTTTAGGTTGTTGGCACTGTCCTTGACATCTGTGTGAAATTTGACGTCAAAATATTCATTAGTACTTGAGTTAAGCTTGGTTTTGTGAGATGCTAAAACTGATTCCGGCGATTTTTGAAATTTCTCGTCAGTCAACTCAAAACGGTGTTCCCGGAGTGGTCTTTTGAGTTTAGGGAATAGCCAGAAGTAGCACGATGCTAAATAAGGTGAATACGGTGGTTGTGGAACGATATGGGTTTCATTTTTGGCGAAAAAGTCACGAAGAATCAATGCGGTGTGAGATGGCGCATTCAGTATTTTTGGTACCAATCAAGATTTGACGCGTTTCAGGCCCAAAACATATTTTAAAATGGAATTTTGAAATTCAAAATCATCAGCAAGGTCTCTAATTGTAAATCGACGGATTGCAAGCACCAAATCTTTAATTTTTGGACGTGAGCTTCGTCGGTTGAAGTTGATGGTCGGCCAGAGGGCTCTTCGTCTTCAACACATTCTCTGCTTTCTTTGAACTGTTTTTACCACTTCTAAACATTTCTTTCTGGTATAGGAATGCTTACCGAATGCCTTCTACAACATTCTAACATTCTATACGTTTCTGCAAACAAAATTTAACGTAAGTTCTTGCTCAATTAATTCAGACATTTCAAAAATCGCCGGGATCAGTTTTAGTATCTCACAAAACCAAGCGTAACTGAAGTACTAATGAATATTTTGACGTCAAATTTCCCACAGATGTCAAGGACAGTGCCAACAACCTAAAAAAAAAAAAAAAAAATTTAAATACCATATGTCCGAGAAATGTAAATTGAAATTTGGTCTTTCTTTTTGGACACAGTAGTAACACGATTTTATATTGGAAAGATTTATCATATATATAATAATAAGAAATAGATAATGAATTCTAACTGTAGACATTAATTATTTCTAAGATTAAATATTGATAAATAGACCAAATGATAATTTTAGAAATTTTTCTCTCAATTAATACGCTAATTGATAAAAAAAAAATGGCGATATATACCTACTTTATTTTGGGTTGGTAGTTTTTAATCAGCTAAATTTAAAAAATACTTAAGTGAGAAGACTACTTTTTATATTCATCATATTTAATAAGATTTTATAGTGGAAATATTTATTATATAAATAATAAGAAGAAATAGTTAATGAATTTGTCCTGTAGACATTAATTATTGCTAAGATTAAATATTTATTAGTAGACCAAATGATAGTTTTAGAAATTGTTTACTCAATTAATATCTTAATTGATAAAAAATTGGGATACCTAACTACTTTATTTTCGGTTGGTAATTTTTAACCAATTAAATTTACAAAACATTTAAGTGTCAACACATGTAATGAATACACTTTAAATTTAATAATAATGATTTAAATAAAAAGTAAATTTAATTTAATTTTTTTATTGTAATTAAAACACCTCCTAAATTTCCTTTCTTCCCTATTACACCGCTGTGCTTTAATGCATCTGACATGGCGGCTTGCCAGTTTTCCAAGCGACAGCTAATGATATCATTAATCTAACTGAAAACAAATAAGACTGCATTTAGTGCTTTGTAAGGGTTATTTATAGAATAGGCGGTTAAAACAGTTTAAATAATTTAAATCCAGAGCAAAAGGTAACACTGAGAAGTGGCACCAGGAGACAGTTGGTGTAATTCAACCCACCATAAGATATAACCTCCCAGACTTTTAGTCTGTTTAATTTACCATTATGTTAGACTATCAGCAGGTTTATGCAAAAACATCATCCTATATACCAACATGTTCACCCATCTCTCTCATATTTTCCATTCAAAAAGGTTGGCATCCTTAGAGGGTGGAGATTCGAGGAGTGGTTGAAAATAGTGGAAGAATGAAACGATAGGAATACAAGACATAGCGTGGGGCATATATAGGGGTTGCCCCTTTAGAGATGTCGAGACTAGAGTACGAGAACTATCGAGTCAGTCTCGCGAACGAATAATAAACCAGTTTTTATCAATGGGGACAGAACCCTCGAAGGGAGTCATCGAGACCGATGTGACTAGTATGTCACAGTCAGTACACCAATTAGTAGAAGGGTGAATATTACTTTCTCATCAAACTTTCAAGGACATTATAATTTGCGATCATACAGGAGAAACCCGCAATGTTTCCATATGCTGTCACAATCGTGATAGAGTAGCCTAATTTCTGAAAGCAGAAAATTATTTATATTAATACTAACAAAATTGATAATACTGCTGTAGAAGTCTCTCGCTTGTTAATGATCCTCATGGGTTAAGGCGAAATATGTCAGTAAGTAAGCAGAAATCTCAATTATTAAGTTACCACGATTCTTTAGTTATTCATAAAATAGCACAGTTAAAAAGTTATTGATTTTAAAAAGAAATAAGATGGTAAATATCGAAGTTTGGTTTGTCGCTTTACTGTCATCTTGTGCACACTTTAGGCTAAACAGACCGGGACCTACAGTTTAAAGTGGATTTCGAACCACAAACAAACATCCATGCCACCGCCAGGATTCGTACCTGAAGCCTGTGATACCAACGGCCAGAGCGCTAGCCAATTGGCCATCAAACCGTCGGCAAATATCGAAGATAGAAGTGAAGATTTACCGTACTCTAATTATATCTAATTTTAAAGGAGATGTTTCAAGTACCCTTTTATAGATGCATTCATTTGCAAATAATTTTATTTCTACCAGATAAATTATTGATTATTATTTAACATTGAACTTAATTAAGTCTTTCCTTAGACAAATTAGTTCAGCAATGTTCCACAAGAGGGCAGCACATGGGAATGACATCTCTAATTGATATCTTCAATTGATCACTAAAGTTTTTTTAATAGCTTCAACAATTAATTGAATTAATTGACAAGTTTTGATTATTTGATGCAACAAATGGTGTAATATGCTGGTATTATTTATCAATTGGTTGTAAATGTTTTAACAATTTGAAATATTTAATTAATAGTTATATTAATTTACGCTATAGATTATTTTAATTCATAACTCAAACATCTTCATTATAAAAATATTTCAAAAACAGAAAAGAAAAAAAATAATAGTAAAAATATTTTGACTTTTATAAATTTACCAAAATTATCCACATCTGATTAGTCAATTAAAGAGAGAGGGTTGATAATTTCTTTTTTTTAATTGTCAAAATCTTGAGGTAAGGAACCTCCTATTAAGCAGTTTTAGAGCTAAGAAATTGAATAGCTAATTAGAGCTAATTTTAATTTAGAGCTAATTTTTGAACCACAGACGACAGATTAATACAAATTACAAATATGAACAGCCGAGAAAAAAATGGCGTAAGATAGAATTATTTAAAAACTAAAAAAACTATTATCCAAAAGACCTTATCAATTTGTTTTTCCTAACATTTAAGTAATATTAAGCTTTTGATCGCATGTTTCTTCATTATATTTCTCAGAAACAAACAAATAATATATTAAGTCAGTTTTTTAAACATAATTCACTAGCTAGCATGCAAAAGCTGACTGTCTCGTTTATGCTGGAGGCATTTGCTACTGTTCTTAATTTTTTAAAAAAAAAAAAAAAGAAAGCAGATTCGGTGTGAAGACAATGAAAAAGAGTTTCGCATCGTCTGTAGGACTATTTGGACAGTGTTTTCCAAGTGATCTACAATACGATATGTTAATGCACTGCAGTTACCCTTCAAGGGTTTTTTGGAGAAGCAGTTGAACAGTTCTAGAAAATGTCATTGACATTATAAAACTGTTAACAACTTTGAGGTTCGTGGATTCTGTACTAAGAGCGCAGTGAATAAATAAATTAAAAAGTTGATAAAAACAGAAATGAATGAACCAAAAAAAACTTTATGAAATAATTATGATATATTTATTTTTTCCATTGAACTATATACAATATTTTCGTATAACACGAGGCTTACAAGAATAAGCATTATTTACAAAATTTTTGTTTACAATATAATAATATACTAGAGACATACGACATAATGTGAAAAATAAGGAAAATAAAAAAAAAAAAAAATATAAAATAAAATGGAATAAAAAGAAATTAAAAAACAATAATAAAAATAATCATAATAAAAGAAAAATAGAATAAAAAAGAAAAATAAAATAATAATGATAAAAAGAACAAATAAAATGAAATAAAAAGAAAAGAAAAAAATAATAATAACAGTAGCATATAAAGTTCTAGGGCTCTGTTCCACAGGTTTTAGGTTCGAATCCCGACGATGCTATGGATGTTTCTGGTGGTTCGGAATCCATTTTAAACCGTAGGTCCCAGTATAATATGACTGTAAAGCATTGGGTGTATGTCTGACAGTCCTACTCCGTAAAAAAGAAAAATATCTTCTGTCGCGAAATCTGCCAGTAGATAGACGTCCTAGGCCCACCATGGGACTGTTGCCCCAATGAAGATTGGTTTACTTTGTCTCTCTACGGTCATTTTGTGCTCAGGGACTACACTGTTAATTAGACCGGGATCTACTGTTTAACGTGGATTCCTAACCACTAACAGGCATCCATGCCCCCGCCAGGATTCGAACCTGAAGCTTGTGGTACCAATGAAGAAGAAGCATATAAAGCTAACATACAAAAAATGTAAAGGGGAAAAAAAAACATTTATGTAAAGTAAGAAAATACACTACTATGTCAAAATGTACAAATTAAATGTAAAAGAAGAAGTAATTATAACATTATGTGCTTGTAAAAGATCACAATATTATTTTAGAATTTAATCAATTAACTTATGAGTTTGTTAAAATCAGCCAAGTTAAAAAAAAACCAGAAATACTTTTCATCAATAATATTAGAACAAAACTTGTATTGAAATTTAGAATAAAATCTCCGTTCCATGATTATATTCAAAAATTATTTTTCATTAGTTTTTGAATAAATGCGTTTAGGTCGACACTGCATTGTCGAAAATTTAATATTTAGATGATTTAGAAAAAAAAAAAGAATGCTAACGAATAAAGTTATAGAAGAATAAAAGTACGAAAATAGGCAAATTTAGCTACTCACGCAAATATTAGATTAAATGGAAAAAGATATATTTTATCAGTTAGGAAAGAATCCCATTTGTATCTTTTCTAGTGAATGTAGATTATTATTTTCAAATAATGAGGCAATTATTTTCTCATAAATCTTACTATTTTTCTGGTTTATTTGTTTATGCAAGAAAAAAAAAAAGAAGCTTGACTTTTTTTAATGAGCTTTTTTTCCACTTATGCTTCTACTCGTTGGCTCATGAACTCGCTAAACTACTTAAGCACTTTATAATGGGTATCACCACTTCACTGGGTCAATGTTTCCTAGGATGATAGTAGGGGAGGTTGTCTTCCGGGAAGACTTTAAAAAAAAAAATAACTGTATGTCTTACTGGAGAATAGCTCAAAACTGCAACCAGGCAGCTCAACTGTCGATATGGTTTGGTTTAGTTTGTCGCTCTACGGTCATTTTTTGCACACTTTGGGATAATTAGACCGGGACCTATAGTTTAATGTGGATTCTAAACCCACTAACAAACATCCATTCAAACGCCATGATTCGAACCTGAAGTCTATGGTACCAAAGGCGCTAGTAAATTGGCCATCAGACTCAATTGTCAATACGAGATACAGATATAATGACCATTCTTTGAAAAACGATTTCTTCTTCTTCAATGGTGCAACAGCCCCATGGTGAGTCAAAGCCGTCGGCGTACTAGCAGATTTTGAAATATTTGAGGCTTTCTTTTTACGGGGTAGTGTAACCAGCCCTGTTCCCAACGCTTTACAACCGTATTAGATCAGGGCCTACGGTTTAAAATGAATTCCGAACCACTACAAACATCCTTTGCACCGAGAGCCAGATCACTAATCACTCGGCCATCAGGCCCCAAAGATGATTTCTAATTTAACAATTATATGTTTTCACATTAAAATCTACATAAAAATGATTACATCCCATATAAGAGTTTATATAAAATTCCCCAAATTAGTTGTTGACATTAAGATATTCTCATTTAATCCCATTTATTTCAACTACTTAAATAAAGTCTAAAAGAAACAGTAATGCACAATGTATTTTGAAAATCTTTCAAATCTTATGCAATCCATGATGTTGTATTGGAATACTTATTTCTGGAAACACTTCCTGCTCAATATCACTATCCTCCAAGAACAGGAGACCATCGGCACTCCTTTCACTTCGATTATTCAGTTAAATTTCCTTGGGTTGAATGGCAACTACCATCTCATCGCCTGGTCCAACGCCCCTTGGTGGCAAATTTAGAAGAAAGGCCAACAGTATTCGGCCACAGAGTTCGAGGTAAAGTGATCTGCCCCACCCTCTGCTTAGCCTATTAAGGGGATGGAGCCTTATAAGCCACCTGAGCAGACAAAATGGGATGTATGGAATGTTGCTGATTTTATTTTATTTTCATGAAGGGTGAAACAGAGTCTATAGTTATAGCTCGTGGTACTCTGTAGTCGATTGCTGCTTCTCTATTTTTATGAAAAAGGCCCCAATTCAATGTTTCTTTTCACTTGACGCTTCGTGATAAAATCGAGATTTGAGTGATTTCTTCTCCATAATCACGCTTACCGGTCAGATTCCCGACCAGAAACCATGAATTACTTCCTTTTTATTTTTTTTTTTTTGTATCGGGGAATTTTTTTTTGTTGGATCTAATTGCCTTTCGTAATGGATCTCCTTCTGAAAGGGCTTCTTCGTATGAAAGTGTCAGTCAGTTTCCAGTACAGTTCTTCGATTGAGATGGGGGGTCGTCTTTTGTGTTCTGCTTCTTATTTTCTGATAAAAGAAACTGGTGACTGACTGCCATCATGTATTTCCACCAATTTTTTATTATTATAGACTTGTATAAACGCCCTGCATACATTTTGCCTCAAAATTATGATCTCAGAGATTTTAAATGTAAACCCATTTTATTGGAATGAAACAGTTGTTCGTTTACAGTAAAATAAAACATTTTTAGTTTATAAATTTTATTAAAAAAGAGGGGAGAGGAATTTATTAAAAATTGAGATGGAGGGGGTCGTCTTTTATGTTCTGATTTTTATTTTCTGATAAAAAGAAATTGGCGATTGATTGATATTATTCTCACCAATTTTTTTTTTATCATAGATTTATATATACGTCCTTCATACATCTTTAATAATTTACTCAAAAAGTACTATCTCAGAGATTTTAAATTTAAATCCATTTTATTGAAAACAAGAAGATATGTAGATATATGTTGTTCGCTTGCAGAAAAATAAAACATTTTTAGTTTTAATAAATTTTATTAAAAATATTCCATCAGATTTAAAGGTTTGAGATTTTAAATTGCCTACCATAAATAATTTACATTGGCTAAACAAAGCAATCTATATTTTTTTTCATCTTTAATCTGTTATTATTTATTTTAAAGAATTTAACAGTGTATGTTTGGAAAATAAATTGAAATCTAATATTACAATTTAATCTAACATTATCAAATATATACGTCCTTCATTCAATTTTAGTACCTTGACTCAAAAGTACGGTCTCAGAGATTTTAAATTTGAATCCCTTTTATTGGAATCAAGCAGTTAACACCCAGATTGTACGTTTGCAGAAAAATAAAACACTTTTAGTTTTAATAAATTTTATTAAAAATATCCTATCAGATTTAAAGGTTTGAGATTTTAAATAGCCTACCTTAAATAATTTACAATGGCTAAACAAAACAATGCTTTTTATCCAAGTATTCCCAATAATTTTTTTCCACTTTTAACCTGATAGCATTTATTTCTAAGAATATAACAGAGCATGTTTGGAAAATAAATTGAGATCTAATATTATAAATTTTGTACCTTATTTTTTTTTGCAATAACTTAACTTGTGGCATTAGTCAATTTTTTAAGGCTAGCGCTACCTTGTAGCATGAAAATCTAAATCGAATGGTAATAAAAAAAAGATTTTTATTTAATTCAAAATAATTAATAAAAAAATTTCGAAATTTTGGAACGAAATAATTCGAGAAAAAAAAAAAAGGAGCATCTTAATGTCATATTTTTTAGGTTAAGTAGGAGCATACACACATACATACATACATTTTTATACATATTGATTTTGATGTTATATGATAAGTTTATATGTAGTTTGATATTCAATTATGAATTATTTTAAGAAGAAATGGTGTGATTGGATATATCCATTTCCTTTTGCATATTACATAATAAGTCAAAATAATTATTTCCCTTTGTTTTTATGTACCAATTAAGCTCACAATATTCTTATTAAAGACATTTGTGTGTTATAATACACTATTTCTTATAATTAAAAAACAACTACATCTAAACTAACTGAGAAGTTAAATATATTAAGAATTATTTTATGTATAAGTTATATTATTTCATATATAAATTAAATATATGAAATAAAAGAAATTTAATATATAGCTCAATTTAGTGAATTGTAAAACATCGAGCATAAACCAAAATTTATTCATTTTCAATTTAGTGATAATGGCACTTTTTTTTTTTAGTACAAATTTATAAATGACTAATACTAATAATAATCTAATAGTAGTAATTTAATTACTTTTTTTTTTTTTTTCACTTCAAACGTCATGTTTTTGCATCTGAAAAGATGTTTTTATTCTCCCCCAAATTATTATCTTAAATAATTTAAATTTTACGTACGTCTTTTTTGTTTTCATTTTAGAGATGGATTACAGGGTGATTATACTTATCCATATTTTACTTGAATTTTAAGTTTTTCATTCATATTTTTTTAACAAAGTTTTCTAATGCAAAATTCATTGCTGTATACATTTCGTAAAATTGACCACGTCAGGTCGTATATTCTAATATGATATGCATAAGTGTTAGTGGCTTGTTCATTTCAAATGTTATGTTTTTGTGTTTTAAAAATGTTTTTATTATATTAGTCTTGTTGTCTTATTAATTTAATATCTTAAATAGTTTTACATTTATATATACGTCTTTTTTTTTTTTTTTTTTTTTTTTTTTTTTTTTTTTTTTTGCATTTTTAAAGATGGGTTAATGGGTACATTTTTCCACTATCCATATTTTACTTGAATGTGAAGTTTTTCAATCATATTTTTAATAAAATTAACTAATGCAAAATTTATTGTTGTATACATTTCATAAAATTGATTACTTCAGGTAGTGTTTACTAGTACGATATTTGAAAGTGTTAGTGTTTAGTGATGGGTTATTTTTAGGAGGGTTTATTTTAGTGATGGGTTCTTCTCTTATGATTTTTAAAGTTTTAAGCTTTTGTAAACATAATTTAAGAAAACTTCTATTTTATTAATATTTGATGAGTAAAATTGTTTTTACTTCTGAAATTTGCAGAAATATTATTAATTCTCATCATACTTTTAAATTATTTACAAAAATATAAAAATGACACACAGCGCAATCAATCTAAGTTTTCCAATGTAAAATTTATTGTTGTATACATTTCGTAAAATTGACTACGTCAGGTATTATTTTCTATATGATAAGTATAAGTTAGTGTTTAGTGATGGGTTATTTTTAGGAGGGTTTATTTCAGTGATGGGTTCTTCTCATATGATTTTTGAAAGTTTTAAGCTTTTGTAAACAGAACTTAAGAAAACTTCTATTTTATTAATATTTTTATGAGTTAAATTGTTTTTACTTCTGAAATTTGCAACATTTATTAATTCTCAATATTAATTACATTATTTACAAAAATGTATTATTAAACAAATCAATCTAAGTTTTCCAATGTAAAATTTATTATTTATTTGCAAAAAATATTATTTTCTATTGATACAAAAGTTAGTGTTTAGTGAAAGATTGATACATGTCATTTCTCATGATTTTTAAAGTTTTACGATTTTGTAAATATAACTTAAGAAAACTTCTATTTTATTAATATTTGATGAGTTAAATTGTTTTTACTTCTGAAATTTGCAGAAAATATTATTAATTCTCATCATACTTTTAAATTATTTACAAAAATACAAAAATTGACACACAGCGCAATCAATCTAAGTTTTCCAATGTAAAATTTATTGTTGTATACATTTTCTGTAAAATTGACTACGTCGGGTATTATTTTCTATATGATAAAAGTATAAGTTAGTGTTTAGTGATGGGTTATTTTTAGGAGGGTTTATTATTTTTTTGTGATGGGTTCTTCTCTTATGATTTTTAAAGTTTTAAGCTTTGTAAACATAATCTATTTTATTAATATTTGATGAGTTAAATTGTTTTTACTTGAAATTTGCAGAAATATTATTAATTCTCATCATACTTTTAAATTATTTTTACAAAATGTAAAAATTGACACACAGCACAATCAATCTAAGTTTCTTCAATGTAAAAATTTATTGTTGTATACATTTCGTAAAATTGACTACGTCGGGTATTATTTTCTATGATAAGTATAAGTTAGTGTTTAGTGATGGGTTATTTTTAGGAGGGTTTATTTTTAGTGATGGGTTCTTCTCTTATGATTTTTAAAGTTCTAAGCTTTTGTAAACATAATTTAAGAAAACTTCTATTTTATTAATATTTGATGAGTTAAATTGTTTTTACTTGAAATTTTGCAGAAATATTATTAATTCCTCATCATACTCTTAAATTATTTACAAAAATGTAAAAATTGACACACAGCGCAATCAATCTAAGTTTTCCAATGTAAAATTTATTGTTGTATACATTTCGTAAAATTGACTACGTCGGGTATTATTTTCTATATGATAAGTATAAGTTAGTGTTTAGTGATGGGTTATTTTTAGGAGGGTTTATTTCAGTGATGGTTCTTCTCATATGATTTTTAAAGTTTTAACTTTTTGTAAACATAATTTAAAGAAAACTTCTATTTTATTTATATTTTTATAGTAAAATTGCTTTTATTTCTGAAATTTGTAGACATTTTATTAATTC